>JAPFTC010000372.1:0-41586 GCA_030779165.1 Fusarium sp. MBC 441
GCTTAAATTTTAAATAATTATTATTCTTCTTTTTTAAAGCTAATTTAATTTATAACCTTATAGTAAAATATGATATATAAAAATTATAAATTTATTGAATTACTTAATTATATAGAAATTAGTTTTTCTTTAGTTTATTTAGTCCATAACTATAAGTTTTTATTAAGGTTTTAAAAAGCAGTAAAATGGCGATTTTAGATGAGAAAATGGGGGTTGGGGCAGACTTTTGTCACATAATTGTAAGTAATCGGGTTAAGTAATAATGGCTAGCCGCGCCCAGTTAAAATAAGCTTTCACTGGGTCTAGAGAATAGCACGGTCTTATTTTTGTAGAGATCTCCTCAAACTAACAATCCTTTAACTCAACATGATCAGCACTGACATGCAACGCTGTATTTTCTCATGATTCCTCCAAGTGACTATTAGCGGCGTAGTCGTCCTCGACAGGAACAATAAGCTCAGGCAGTTGATGATATTTTCGTAGAGTTCGGAGCTCAGCTAGGCCGAGAAGAAGGGCGAATCGGGTTCCACGACCGAGTTTGGGAAACTGGTGAGTGGTTTTATTATGTCTGTATCTCGAATTAGCAGCCGTGGTTAGGTGGCATATTAAGGGAGGTCTGATACATTTTCACCTCGACAAGTTCAGTTATGTGCATGTTGAAAGATATCTGGATCCCAACCAAGCCTACCATAACTGGAACTCCTCCAGGTAACGCTGATTCGTAGACTGCAAGTATTGCCCCAAGAAAGACGGAATAGGCGTAGATGTCTGAATATGAATACATTCGTTGCAACCCCAAGACTTTAGATGCGAAGATGATCAATCTCACGTAAAGAAACCCGTTTACGAGTTTGACTGAGCCGCGATGTAGCCACGTATTTCCAGTATAGACTGCTAGCATGGTGCAAATAGGGCGGACGAAGCCTGTGACCTGATAGGTTGGACGAGTCGACTGATTGCCTCGCGTTAAGGTCTTGGCCAAGTGTATGGTTGTTGAAGCTTGAATGAGGCAGAGGACCAGATCTATACAGTCTGGGACTGGTGTTCGAAACACAGCATTGATGTGATAACGGATGATTTCAGACGCCCCAGCAACAATATGACAATACAATGGCAACAGACTGGGCTTGCGAAAGGTGGCAGCATAACCTGGTGTGCTTCGAATAGTGTGGTAAAAGATGATGATAAAAAACAGCCCAATGTGCAGTACGGGCCACAATGCTAAAGTATCCTTGATATGTTTTGACATGTTCGCTGGTCGCTACGGTATGGTGTTTTAATTCAATACGATAGACAATGGATTCGAGGCTAGTCAACTAATATATAAAACATTTTAGGTCCGGGCAGTATACACACATGACTGAGACAGTTGCGTCGTAGTAATCGATTTGTAGGTTCTGTCCACTGCATATGTCTCGGCTATATACACGTCATTCTTCCGCCACCCGTCACCAATGGAGCAATGAAAGGACTGATTATTTAACAAATGTTTACACGTCACGACCCCGGAACTACCCAGCGATCAGACATCTTGACGTCACCAGATCTGCAGTTACCTCTCCTCATTTATCCTTGGCTCGTGCTGCTGTTGATAGGATGTATTTCGGTCATGACGTACACAGCCTTGACTATTTCCCATTTGCTACCGGAATTGATAATTCTTTTCTTTAGGCAAAATCATGAAATGCTTGCTTTTATATCTGATATTGGATTTCCGTTCACACTATATATAGAAGATAGGTCTATTGTGTCGTACGTGTTCAAGTTGGGGGCTTTATAGACTGTTCTGCACAGCGTCTTACCTACATCGTACTTCCGGTCTATGCCACAAAATACAAAAACCCACAATAGCTGTATCTTTTGCTGTTGTGACTGACGGTCCCTCACAGATTCGTCATTGAAGACAATAACGATGAATAATGGCCACGTCATGTATGCAACAAGATGGAAGTACGAACTCGACCTCGCGTGCAATCACGTCTTGGTACTCGGCGACAGAGGTGGGATGTCTTAGCCTTTGCCTAGGCATGAGCAGCATGTTCGAAGCTCTGCCGCTCGACATGTGGGTTATCAGGCACTAGATACTGGTCTATTTAAGTGATCTGCATGGCCAGCACTAGACGGGATCCTTCTTCCAGCAGACGGATGCAAGAACACTGGGCCGACATGCCAGTTTGGTCTGGTAGCGTCGCGCTTGTGCGCCCTTTTCGCACAATAGCGCTCGCATCCGGGTGGGAGTAATTTGTAATTCGCAGAGGACCCCATGACACTTGAAGCAGTAATTTCCAATGTGAGGGTGTTTAAGAAGTGTTCGAGGCTTACTCTTAAAAGAAGGGTTAGAATATTCGAAATTCTTCCATCCTCTCACACACGTAAGGACACTAAGTGAATTCTCATCCCACAAAAACGCGTCGCTTGCATCATCACTAAATTGCTTTCGTGTTCTCTTTTTTGATTTATTTTTTCTCCTTCCCATACGGTCGCCCAATGGGGGCCATGAGTACCTCCATAAAAGCCAAGATGCTGACGTGAGTCCACCAATCTCACCGACGAAACCTCCGATTGCTTATCTCAACTGTGATTGCTCACTACCCAACAGCGGCCAGCCAGAATCTCAGTTCCCCAGCATGAAAACATTAAGGAATGCCATTCCCCAGCATTGCTTCGATCCCAGCGCAGCTAGGTCCATGGTCTACGTCATCCGTGACCTACTCATGATCATAACTCTGGGCTGGGCTGCTATTACATTCGTCCCCCACATCCCAGATTTTACCGCACGCACGGCTGCCTGGATTGTCTATGGCTTCCTCCAGGGCTTGATTGGTACGGGGATTTGGATTCTTGGTCACGAGGCTGGCCACGGCGCCTTATTCAAGCATCAGAGGCTCAACAATATCATTGGCTTCTTCCTCCACTCTCTCCTCCTTGTTCCCTATTTCTCTTGGAAATTCTCTCATCACCGCCACCACCGCTACACTGGCGACTTGGAAAAGGACACGGTGTTCGTACCCCAAACTCGCGCCAGCTACGTCAGGAAGACGATCCCGTCTAAGCTACAGTTCCTTGAGGACACGCCGGTGTATAACCTTGTCAAGCTTATCTTTCACCAGATTTTCGGGTGGTTCTCTTACCTGTTTTTCAACGCTAGTGCTGGAAATGGCAGTTTGCAGAGAGATGCTCGATTTTTTCATCAAAGCCACTTCGACCCCACTAGCGCCGTTTTCCGCCCCGATGAGGCACCTTTCATTGTTGTATCAGATCTAGGCCTAGCCATGACCTTTTACGCCATGTACCAATTTTCTAGTGTCGTTGGAACCCAGAATGTCCTGCTAGTTTATGTGCTGCCTTATTTCTGGGTTCATCACTGGCTAGGTGAGCATGAATCCTCTAGATTATAGTTATAAACTATAGTCAAGTTAATAGTAGTGCGTGCAGTCGCTATCACATATTTACACCATACTCATATTGAGGTGCCCCACTACGAGCCGGAGAGGTGGAGCTTTGTGAAGGGTGCTCTCACGGCGGTCGACAGAGAATTCGGCTTCATTGGTCGCCATCTTTTCCACGGCATCATCGAGTATCATGTCGTCCACCACCTCTTCCCGTATGCTACCTCTGCTATATTCACATTTCGCAACTCCCCTCCCGATGCTAAACTACTTTCAGCCGAATCCCTTTTTACCACGCTGAGGAAGCTACTGAGGCTATCAGACCTATTCTTGGCAATCTCTACCGCCATGACGATCGATTCTTTATAAGCCAGCTCTGGACCACATTTAGGAAGTGCAAATACGTCGAGCCGGATGATTCTGCTCCCGGCACGTTGAAATGGGTAGCTAGGGCCCAGTGAGTTGGCCCGTATGCAAGTTAGCCGGCAAGGGAAGAGGACATGCTTTCTCCAGTGATTAGCCACGCTGAAGGGCGGCTATGCAATGTGTTGCTGGTTTTAATAGTGAGAAAAAGAAAAAAGGTCGCGCGAGTCTGCTTTCTATCCACGGAGGAAGATATCCCTGAGATCGGAGCGTCGGACAGTACACTAGTCTCCCTACCCGAGATAGCCATCACATAGTTAGTGCTTTGAACTGGGATCTTTTTCATTCATTTCTTCCTATTTAGATTCTCTATCGTGGAATGCTAACTTGCCAATCTAGCTATTTAAGAAAGTAATTAACATAGATTAGTGACTAGAATGTACCGTCATGGATAAAACCGCCGCATGGTTAGGGAATGAGTAGAGCCGCGACTGGGAATGCCGTACTGCCCAAGAGTAACGCTCTTCATTCTGTAGTAGGCAGAGAATATACGTCTGAGGATGCATAGACTGATGTAGACCTGTCTCTCTATATCTATGATCGCTCGTGGGGATGACTGGGTGATATTTATGATGTAGGTGACAATACTGATAAGTATGGCAAAAGCTCTTAGGATTTGGGTGTAGACCCTTCTTTGAATAATAATACCAAGCCAGACACAAACCTCTGCAACGGTAGTTGGCTTCCGGATGCGTAGGCGTGATTTTCTCTGGTAGTTCGTGTTCTTATCTCAATAAGGCCACTCCGAAGTAGGCTGTGAACCTAGTCATTTATGTATTTGGCCCGGTTGTTAACTACTGAAATAGGCCCGAAGTGTTGGAAAAGTAACAGCGGGTTCCATGGTAGCCTATCAACAGTAATCTCGTGTCGCGGCACCTAGAATGGTTTAAAATTGGCCCTTCGGTTCACGGCAGCTGGAAAAGCTAGTATCCAAGTGTCATTGCTCTCGTGCCCTTGGTGGCTGCTGTCTTCATTAATGAAGCTGCTATCATTATATGGTTTGAGAGCCTTCTCTGGTAGGTCTATAAGTGATTACCGGGAAGCCGTCAATCAGTGCGGGAGGTTTCCCTGGAGACGTAGGCGGAATCAATCAGTGACGCATCTTGAGGTTCCTCTCGTGTACCACTTGGAAGTTGGGGTGGATTTGGGGCCAGGCACGGCCGGCCGGGAAGTTCGGCTTAACAGATAGCGACAACAACTACATTCTTCAGTTTTCCGAGAATCTATATGCTCAGCTATCAATACAAACTAGTAAACAAGGACACCATCTTGGTATTACCTGGCGTGATACTGTGAGCGTAGCGAAGAGACTACCTAGCACTTCTGCCACCCGCATGGCTCGAGCTAATTACCCCGCGTGTCCATCACAATGGTGGCTCATCTCCTATTCCCTTGGAGAAGGGCGGATACCTCAACAGCCCAGCCGCTTCACAATATGCATGTCGGTGACATAAGATTATCATGCACGCTACTGCATGTGCGGGACTTGAGGTTTCCGCTGCCAACCGATCATCACGTTTACCCACCATCTCAACAGTCCGAATTTTTTCGGCTGCAAGAGATCGGGCCTACGTCAACGCCCGGTTTATTGTAGCAAGGGTGACTGTCCATGTACACCAACGAAGCCTTTTCGCTACCCGTTTCGATAGCAATTTGAGTCGAGTCGGGATAAGTTAATCTGAGACAACATTCCGTGCCCTCTCTAGTCGTAAGCCCATAGAACTGCAGAGTTACCACACACCTCGAAGCCGAGCGTCTTGATATCATTGGGATATTTCCCGCCAAGCCGTGCCGCATAATCAGTTGATTTCGGCCTAGTAGCTTAAACATCCGTCCCAGTCTTCGTCAGCCCTAGCCTTCCGCGAGAGTAATGACACCACGGCATGAGGCAGATCTGATGGAATGAAACCACTTCCCTAGGCAGCAAAGGTTGGTAGTGCCACGTTCATGGTTAATGAGCGGTATCCTTGCCACTTGGAATAACCACGATGTACCCGATCTACTGACGAACAATTTAGTCTAAATTTGGCTCTCACCGACTCACCCACGCAGGAAGAACTAGGCAAGGTAGCGCCAGAGAAAACATGTCTGCCTATCCTGAGAATTTTCTGAATGACCTGGCGGAAACATGGCAGGTCGATCCAGAGGCCATCTCCTCAAGGTTCGGAGGAGCACCAGGCGAATTTCTTGAAGCTTTAAGTACTTTCGCACTCTTCAACAGCTGGGAGGATTCTCAATCCATGTTGGAAGATGTGTATGCAGGAGATGTTTCATCCTGGCCACCAGAGCTCCTCCAGCACACGAACCGTCCGGATGAAGAAAGCCGCCACCAGGGTACGTACATGATGGCCTATACATCAGTGGTCACTCACAAGATTGCATAGAAGCTGCGTCATTAGCCAAATACCGAGATACTATCATTGTACAACCTACGGAACCTGTAGACGGTAAGCAAGTGGCTCGTGGCCAAATGCTGACACGCGCTAGTTCTCTCACTAGTTCACGCTACCGCTGAGAGCGCTCCCTGCGTCTGCCTTGACCACATGGCTAATATCGCACAGACAGAGACACGCATCTTCGCGCAAAAGGTGTGCTATCAATAAGCCCTGGAAATGCGACCGCGAAAGCAGTTCAACCTGTAACGAACCATATGCATGGACACGCCGGATGCCAAAGAAGCTCGCCCAAACGCAATCGGTCCTCGACTGGAACTGCTCCGAGAAAACGACAGAAATATACACGGTCGTCAGAGGCACAACGCCAGGTAACGGTCCGTGAGTCGTCTGATAGGAGAACACTGACTGACATTAGATCCTACATTAGCCGTTAGTCGACATCGCGGAAGCTGACCTCCAGGAATTGGAGGGTGTCGACGAGCCATTGTCCTGGAGGTTGCTTTTGGGTTGCCTGCATGTTTTGCAAGCAGCTAGTGGCAAAGCTCACTTGGTCGTGATAGATTGTCTTGATATGGCAGTTGACAAATCAGTTGGCCTTGGCTCAGCAAAGATCCTTATCCCGATATCACTGCCTGCCGACTTCGGGGGTCGCCACGTTCTTGCCGTAGTGGACGAACTCCGGAAAGCTGCTTACATTTTTGACTCTGTGCCATCCTCCACTCATTCCGGCTGGCTACGACAGAAAGTTCTGACGTTTTGTCAGAGTATCGGACATAATCCCGAAGTTCACTTCACCAGCCCGTTGGTTGACTCGAAACCTTCTAACTGCGGCGTCTCGGTTGTGGCCAGCGCATTCTACATAGGTGCGGGTCTTCATGTTCCCCTAGGACAAACCAGCACTGGACTATGGCGTCGACTTATATCAATACTGCTGAGTCCGTTGGATCAGAACGAACAAGACGCGATTCAGCACAACGACTCAGGGAGCCTGCGCAACCGCGAAGCAGAAATACAGGTTCCAGAGCTTCCCACTATCGATATTGGAGATCTGGTGTTGTGGGCACAAAACGAACGAACAAGCATGCCTATCGACCAAGCACTCGAGAGACTTAGTACCCTCCGGATGCAGATGGAAGCCAAAGTTTCTCATTGCAGAGAATCCGTGGAAAATGTACTGAAAAGACTCGCAGGCGAGAACGCCGAACCTGGGCACAAACCGCCCCCGTCACTATTTGAGTCTTTGATATGGCAAGCTACAAAGCGAAGTGACTTCTTATCTAAACCATTGGGCAAGACAGAAGCTGTGATTCGGTTGCAGAGACTGGTCAACGAATCGAAGCGCCGGATTAGTTGTGCGGAAACGGAGGAAAATCTGATAGGCTTGAAGAAATACCTGGCCTCATGGGCTGATGTATCTCATTTGGATAATTAGTCGAAAGATGTCATCTGATAATTTTAATCTATGTTTCGCATTTATCTGTCAATCGGCTTAATGGCTGGGAGCATGAGCCGGAGCCGCAGCTATCTTAATAATATCGTCCTTTGCAACTAAGCTATGACCTTCTTAAAGGTGCCTTCGAGAGGTTAGGTTAGACATAGAAAATAGTGAGTAAATGTAATGTTTAGTAGGACTAATAGCTAGCCAAGGCAAGAAGGCAAGTAGAGGGGTATAAAATAAGCTAGCAGGGTAAGATTCATACTCTAGGGTACGAACTAGGTAGGTATAGTCAGCATCACTAGATGGTAAAAATATCAAAATAGTCGTCGCTCCGGGTATAATCAACACACCGAAATAGATCGTCATTGAATCCATTTCTAGGAAAATTTACTTCGCAGATCGCGAGGGAATAAGGGTTTACCAATGTGACTATGACGGAGCGAATCTGGGAGCACTTGTGGTGGCCGGCCATACTCCGGCTGACGCTACCTCTTGGTGCGTAGGGGTACAGGCTGCTACCAAGGCGGGTAAATTCTGGTGGACTCAGGAAGGTGCTTCCAAAGCTAGCCAAGGGTGCATTTTTTGCGCGAATCTAGCTATGTCTCCTGGACACATGGCCGCCACGAGGGACGACATCAAGTGCCTGTTGAAAGACCTACCAGAGCCTGTAAAGCTCCAGATTGACCAAAGTGGGGAACGTCTTTTTTGGACGGACCGCGGCGAGATCAAGAATGGCAACTCAGTTAACAGGCTATTTCTTGATCCTTCAACAGGCTCGGCAAGAGACGACTGGAAGGATAACAAATGAGTACTGGTGCGCAGCCTCCATGAAGGCCTTGGGCTCACACTCGACGAAACACATGGCACGATATGCTTTTGCGACCAGGGAGGATGCCTTTAGTTTTGTACTTCAGATGGAAGTGGAAGGCGAGCTGTCTTATCGGATTATTCTCGTGATTTCAGCGACATACTCTGTATTCGATAGGGACTACGGTATTATACCAAGTATGTTTCGTAAAATACGGCAAAAATAAGTGGTAAATGAATGGATTTGAAGACATCCCCAAGCACGAGGCTTATCTCAAGTTTGTTGCCGCCTCATAACTTTATGGCCAACCTATCTTGTTAGTTACGCTAGCCTGGGCCCGCAAGGCCCGCCCACATGAGCCAACAGATAGCTCGAAATTCCACACACAGCCACAAGAACTGACGCTTTATATCACACGCGCGTCGCTTTAGCATTTCGCCTGGCAGCCGCTTCTGCCGTCACAGTCAGCGCCCTCGGTGCGTCATGCTTGGGCATGTAGAGCTCGACAATCTGGAGCTGCTTTGCGGCGCCTCACGCCTCACTAGCCACGAGCTCGTCGAACTCATTCCTCGTTTTGATTGTATGTGCCTTTGCCATTTTCTCGCCACCAAACACGTCGATCAGGCGGCCAAATTTCCAAGCACCAATGTCGTTATAGGCAGCCTCTGGGCCACCGATACAGCGTTTGATAGTGAATCCGTCGTTACAGATGATGAAACTGTTTCTGGTAAGTGTCTATGAGCCGATGGTTGGAACAGAACCTGTTGGTACTCACATTATAGGCTTCAAGCCATGTCGGATCATGGTGCTCAGCTCCTGAGCACTTAGCTGGAACGAGCCATCCCCAACGAAGAGGATGGTTCGTTTATTCGCATCAAGGTCCTTGACAGCCAGTGCCGCACCTTGGCAAGCCCCCACCGACCATCCAATGCTGCCCCAGTGTACCTGGCTAAGGCCTGTAGCGCCAACAGGGAATCGGGTACCCCAGATTCCAAAACTGGCAGTCCCAGTCTCTGTGACTACTACGTCGTTTGGTCGAAGGAAATACTCGAGGCGGGGCCAGAGCCAGGAATGAGTGATAGTGGACGTCAACTCATCGTCTGACTTGAGCCCACTCCCCAGATTGAATGCCGGCTTCGCAGCTAGACGGTGAGTGTCGACTCTGTCAATGATCTTGCGTATCACTCCCCCCATGCGAATTCCTGAGAAAGTTGAATTCCTGACGGAGCAGTGATTGTAATTCAGCTCTATGGTGTTAAGTTCACTGAGTCGGGAAGAAAACCCAGCCGTGATAAAATCGCTCTATGAATATTTTGTTAGAAACGTACTGATCTAGCAGTATACAGCCACGTTACGCACCTTGAAGATACCAATTGCCAAGATTAGGTCAGATGACTCAACAAGCTCCTTAGCTTGAGGAGGATATGATCCATCGCCCGCGTACACTCCGCCATAGCCTGAATGATCTTCACTGATGGAGCTCTTGCCCATGGGGGTTACAAAGACAGGGAAGTTGGTCTTCCTAGCTAGTCTTTGGACGTCACTGACAACACGGTGTCGAATAGCCCATGAATCAATGAGAATGACTGGACGCTTGGCCAGTTCTAGACGATCGAGAATGGCAGAAACAACGCGATCCTCTTGTTAAACGTCATTCGCTGGCTCAGTCAGATCAATAGACGTCTCTAGACGGCTTCCCTCCACTTTAGCCTCAACCATGTCTATGGGCAGCATGATGTAAACCGGCTACGACTTAATCCAGCATTAGCGCAAGACATGGTCAATCCGGTCAGCGATCTGCTCAGGGTTATCGAGCGTCGCAAAATCACAGGAGACTTCTGTGGTTATCCTCGCAAACGAGTCAAAGTCGCCGTTGCCCAGTGTATGATGAAGCAGCATACTGGCCTTTTGACAATCGGTAGATGGGTAACCAACGATATGGACGACTGGGACGTGCTCCGCAAATGCGCCCGCTATACCGTTGATGGCAGATAGCTCTCCGACACCGAATGTGGTTATGAGTGCAGAAATCCCTTTGATTCGAGCATAACCGTCTGCGGCATATGCTATTGAGACCAGGAGTCAGAGGGGAAAACAAAGGAAGGGAAAAGGAGACGAGGGAATACTCTAACAACGCAACGCAATTGTTCACATTGACGAATAGTCCACGGCAGACAAGAAGCGGTGCATATGGAAGAATCACAAAGAACTTACCAGCATTGAGCTCGTTGACACTTCCCACCCATATTAGATCACACCGATCTAGGAAGTCGAGAGCCCTCAGGTTGAAGTCGCCGGGAACACCATAAACAGAGCGGATTCCAAGCTCGTGAAGGCGTCTAAACAAGTACTCGACGGCGTTCATGGGTCGCTTGAGCATATCGACTTTGATGTTCATTGTATGGGCAGTTTCGAGATATATGATTGTGTGAAAAGTTATTGAGGGCTATCTGTGAAGTGGACTGTGTGAGGGACTTGGTAACAGAGTTCATAGCGTTACTCAACGCGCTATAAGTAGTAAGTTTCATCACGACGCTGTTGTGGGATCCTCTCCAACATGGATACGTCGTTACGCATACTCTGCTGTGAGCCAGCAACCCCCCACACGCACGTCTGAACTGTAAGGCTAGGCGGCAACGGGATCGTCGCAGTGGGTGCGGGGCCTTTGGTACAATACCACGTATTAGTCCAACGATGTAGAACGAGTGGTTAAAAATAGTCTAAATAGTTACAAGCCAGGTATGTTCTCTCAAGAGCAACCATACAGGGTAATAGCTGCGAACTGTTTTGGTAGGACTTTAGGCATTTCAGACTAATTTTGTTGGAAATGACGGAATTGAATAGAACGCACCGTGATGTAATGTGCCAACGTATACCTGGCGGCACGTCTCAGCCGCCCGCTCTTGTATCCGTCGTTCGTCCCGCGTCTACACTCCCGCTTCGGCTGGCCTCACTTGACCTCATCTCCGTCCTATCGCCCGTAAGTTTGACGTGGCAGGTGCTCGCGTTGGTTGCAAACACTTGCACCCAATCACGGCATACCCTACGCAATTGAGCAATCTCTACGTCATTCATTCAGGTAGTGGTACAAGGGAGCATCTTATTGATCACACTGTAACCCCGATGCCAAGCTCAAATGCATATCTGGTCCATCGATTTAATCATATTGCTCATATTGTAGCTAGGGCCACGTAACGTAGGCAAGAGAGATAGTTGCAAGGACGCATGACGAATGCAAATCCCAATCCGGCTCGCCGAGTCAATGCGTAAATGGGAAGGGATGAGGTCACGTTGGCTAGGTACAGTAGCAGGGCTAAAAAAGAAAAAGAAAAAAAGCTGTATCTACAACCACCATCACGCTTTTAACCCCCAACTCACTCATCTCTTTTCGCTTTGATTCACTCCAGATTTGCCTCTGTCATTTAGTCTGCTTGCAGTACATCGCCTTTTTCCATACTCAGCTCTAGAGACTAGATATGCTTCTGTTCTAGCTCGAAAATCTCATTGCTGGACTGCCCGTCGCCCCGGTCAGGTCGGCGGATAAGAAAAACAGGACAGCAGGAATGAATCCCATGGCCCTCATCGATGAAACGCAAGGGTCCACCCTACTTCAGCTTCCAACAGAGATACGTATGGATATCTACGGATATCTCCTCGGCAGCGGCGGACGTAAAATTATCTCAATCCGAAATATCCCAAGAAAAGATTTCAAATGCAGTAACAGCAGAAAGAGATCTATTTATGATGTCACGGAAAAGTCAATTGCAAGAACGGCATACCAAACAACTTATCGCATCGCCAGTCGCAATAATGAACCCCTACATACGGCTATTCTCTACACGAGCAAGAAAATAAGAGAAGAAGCAGCGAGCTATCTATACGGAGCACACACATTCGATTTTGGTCAAGACTTGGAGGCGGTGGTGCCTTTCCTCCGGGATAAATCACCCGCTGTGCAAGATATGATTAGGAAAGTTTCTCTATACAAACATAGTCTCAGAAGTGCGGCAGAGTGGGAATCCTACAGTTGGGCGGCTATCTGCCGATCTCTCAGAATGCTTCGAGGGCTTGATAAGTTAACAATCGTCATCGAAGGACGGCAACCAAATGGAGAATGGGATGGGCCTCGGCTGTTGTCGGTGTCGGATTTTCGCCTGCTTTATTCGATACGCCATGATATTGTGGAGTGGATTCGAGAATTGGCGCAAGTACGGACAATAAGGGAGGTGCAGATAGTTGCCGACATTCATCCTCTGCCGAGCTGCGAGAACAGCTCGATGCTTCTACTAGCAGCCTTTTCTGCATCGATTGAAACGTCGCTGGTAGATTTTCTCAGAGATTACCTTGGTACATGCACGCACGCGGGGGACTCGGTTTAGAACCAACATTAATAGCCGGCCGGGCTAGGAGTAGAGGTTAAGGATTGTTGCAAGCATAAACTGATTGTCGGTCGAGTATTATACAGATAGGCAAAGCCGCGGGCTCAGATAAGCCCTTTTATGCCCTAGTAGGTAAGTTTGATGGGCATCTCATGGATCAGTGACTCATTCTGCTGTGGCTCACGCATAATCTTCCGCTTATGTGTTGCTACCAATCCATTCACTATTCATTTGCCCATATCGTCCTACTTCTACCTATACCGTGACCCGACATCACGCACCAACGCGGTAGATTGCGTGATGTTCTAATCTTTATACCAATCAACACATGATTTTGTTCGCAACCAACCCTAACCTATCCAAAATCGTCTCGCAGCTGCTATCAACGAGTAAGTAGAATACATGAATTGTATTCATGAAAGATATATACCACATGCTGACACCCATTGTCATAAGAACTTCATGAGCCAGTCTGTGCGTATAAGCAGGTCTAAAGATACGTAAGCAGTGCTGGAAAATCGCAAAGACCGTCGTCAAACTTCTCTGTCATACCATGGTACTTGATCAAGTAATGCTGGGGATCTCCAAAGGGAGGAACCGAAAGTCCAACCCGGCTCACCGTAACTGTAAAACCAGCTCGGTAGTGGTGATCAGTCCATAGAATTGAACAGCCAGGGCGTCTGGCCGCGTCTGCTAACCAACCTCCCCATAGACGTATGTAGCCCTTGGCCACATCCCTTCGATCAGTAGCTTTGGGTGAACATGATTTCCCAGCAATTGAAAGCGTAAAGCAAAACTGTGACAGCTCCTCTGCTTCCTCCAGGAAAACATCTTGTGACATTTTGTTTTCCTCAGTTCCCTCGCCAAAAGACACGTCTGAACCGACATGCCGCGCCCATTTTTCCCATGATGAGCGTGCTGCTGGCTGTAGTCCGGTCTCGAAGCGTGTGTAGATGTTCTTAAGGCTTGCAGAACCAGGTGGACTGCAATCCTCAACGGCATCGAAGACGTTTGAGTTGACAAGTCGACAGGCGAGGGTGGGCACGAGTTCCCCTGCCCAGGGGCGGTGGCACTTGGTATCAATGTCAAGCCCTCGTAAGCGCGACTTAATGAATCCTCTGCTTCTAAGCATGGATATACAGACGGAGTGTATGTGTTTATTGACCTTCAGTATCGCGAAAAAGTCGTTGGCTGGTAGTCGAGCAATAATGGCGATGAGGATCTACGAGATGATGAGCTTGAACTAATGGTCTGCAACCCGCGTTACTCTTCCGGACCAAGTCCAATACATTCAAAAATAGAATCTTTGGCCAGGACAGATTTCAGGAACTGGGAAGCGGACCTCTGTTGGTATGCAGTGTTCGAATGGCATGACGAGGCAGCACCTAGGAACTGAATCAGATGCGTGAGTTCTGCTGATCGTATACGTAGCCAGTAAGGGCCCCAAATCGGGGCGCGAGAGCTAAGATTGATTAAGATTTTGGCTCTGGGAGGATCATAGGCTGCGACAGGAGGAATGAACGAACGGTCCAAGTTGGGCACACAGCCGTCGAGGTCATATACACGTTCCAACTCAATGCCACGTGAATCGGCTCGCAAACATCCAACTTACTATTGCTTTCTTGACTCATATGACAAATCAAGTACGCAACTCAAACACGAACTTTCTTGTTAGAATTGCACACGATGTAAAATTACATCATATATGACAAAAGAGGCTGCAACGGCATTCTGGGTTACATCAGTGTTTGTGGACCAATAGCTTATTCGAAGAACACTTTAGAATTCCGCCATTCCGAAATTGAATGGGGTGGGGAAACGCTTAGACTTGGATGGTTACGTGTACCTGGCTTCGGTAGGAAACGTCACCAACCAAGACCCCGGCCGATCAACGGTTGTTATCTAAGATGCAGAGCGGGATGTGTTGTTCCCACCACCTCCTGCCGTCCTGTATCCTCCTGGATTAGGCAATGCGAGGCTCCCACCGCGTCATTTTTGAGCAAAACGAGGACACACACACAGTAGAATACAGCAGGTAGTAGGCATCCTTGTATTCTCTTTGATCTACACCGGTCGGTCTGCGAGGTAGTGATTTGCCTGTCTCACACTCTTGCACGTATGTCTATCTTTTTACGGCCGCTGCCAGCCCAACCAGTCGTCGAGCCGTGCCAGGCTATGCCGCTCATCAACCCTTGACGTAGTCCGGCCCGGCAGGAGGAATCTATCATGTCCCATGTCGTTGTCTCAATTCCTATCCATAATGACATAACGGAAACACCACACTCTGGTCAATAACTCCGCTCATCATTTCGACAGCCCTTGCACCCCTTACGGCTTGTTGCACACCTTTTCCAACACACCCACGCTTCAGCAATGCGTATTATGCCGGACAAACGGGGCAGGCCAGCACTTCTATAGGGAAGGTTTAAATTTTCAGCTTGTACTGAGCTCCGGCATAAGTTGAGGAATCCTCCTTATTCTCTAGGCACAGCCGGGAGTAACCTGAGCTTCATCACAAAGCTAGTTGACGCAAAGCAGTTGGACTTATTTGGATTACAATGACTTCAGTTCAGGCCCGCACAAAGGAACAATCTATTGATGCCGCAGATTATCTCTTCAGGCGTCTGCACCAGCTAGGTGTTCGCTCTTTTCACAACATGATTGGGGAACCCGGCTTCGTCGTACTGGATTACATGCCCCGTCGCGGCCTAAACTGGGTTGGTACTATGAAGAAGTCCGGTGTCGGTATGTTTGGCTCCGCTTCCGACGCCCAGGATACTGTTCTGGAATCAGCGACATGTCCTAACAGAGTTTTCCGTCTGGAGCCAGTCGCTAACCCTGTCGCAGGCAACCAGGCCCCCGTGACCACATCGGGGGTTGGCGGGATCTCGCTCTTCAACGCCATAACTAGTACATCCCCAAAACGCACCGCCGTGGTTCATCTGATACTGCACTTCACTGCCACACCCTACTGGGAAGGCGATATGTCTCGCTACAGAATTTGCGACGCCGAATTTGACACCTCTGAAGCTTTAGGCACGCGTACGTTGTATATGGCTGACTCCAGTGCACATTCAACCATAGCTGAGCAAATCGATGAAGCCCTTCGCCAGTGTTGGAAAAAGTCGATACCGGTGTACCTTGTATTGCCAGCTGATATGACCCAAGTTAATATTAGAGAGAAGCGGCTTGAGACGCCTATCAATCGACAAGGGGTTATGGAAGGTGAGGATTTGGAGGGTTGGAAGCCTTACAGGGCTACTTTGCCCCCAATTCAAGAGGTTAGTTTTTACGGCGACCGAGGAAATGCAGAGCTCACGCTCACCAGGTCTTTTCTGATGTCTGTGTCCAGCAGCAACTGCCAGGGCGCCAAGGCACAGGTTCAGAGGATGATGAGAAGGGTTTCGGCACAGGGAGAAACCATGACAAAGAAATATTAGCAGTAACCACTCCCCGCCAGATGGGCTTTTGTGGTGCTCCACATTAACATTCAATGGCAAGGACCCCCCCAACCCCGTCCCCGACCTGCCGTGAAACGGCCCCGGAATTTCCGCCGGAATTTCCGGTATTATCCCAAGAGAAGGTTTCTATAGCATCTCGCTCAGTCCTAAGAAAAGCGGTTCGGCCTAGGCTGGATCTTATAGACCTTCACTATTATGAGCACGAGATTGACCACTCTGCCCCCCGCCCCCCGGCCAATTACCAAGACGATTTCGGGACTGAGGATAAAAAGACGGGCGATCAAACATGCAGGCTCCAAGTCATAGGTACGTATCCCGATCAAATCTTACATATTGAGTTTAACACCCTTTGCTATCAAGGCCAGGGCTTCACCAGGGAGTCGAGCTTCCACGAACAACAGAGATATGGGCTATGCAAACCGCGCAGATAGCACATTTCAGAACAGGCAGTTACTGACTTGCTAGAAACTTTTGTAACACGCATGCAAGGATCGGCGCAGAATTTACTGAGCGTAAGCTGGCCGAACCATGTAGCTAATGGACATAAAAAGGGCATCTCGTGACTCATAGCTCCGTTCTGGTGGGAAACAGTCTTCAGGAAATCTCCTATTTTACGCGATGCTGGAAACATCTAAGTTGTAGCACAGATGGACGACCGAAGAAGGAAGAACGTAACCGCATTGTGGCGCAGGCCAGTGTTTGAAATCGCTACGGCAACGGTGCTTACTAGTCATTTTCGCGGTACCCACGAAATTTTTAACACGGGATCCAATACCGGCGCCGCCGGGGGCACCAACAAGATCCGTTATGTAAGAGGCATACCTGGCCTTCTTTGCCCCCAATTCAACAATCAACAGCTTCTCTGGTAGCAATTCAACTTGCCGTATCTTTCTACTGCTACAATGAACCCAATTGACGCCCCCCGTTGCTTCGACGATAATGTCCGTCCCCCTGAAAGCCAACCCAGCTCACGGGAGGAACTGTTCGCATCAATCGGAGAATGCAATGTTGCTCTCATGGTCTGATTGCTGGCACCCCGGTGGGTGCAACTCTCCAGATTGGACCGGGCTGGTTACCTGCAAACCTCTGGAGGTACGAGAATTGGACTTTGACCATAGGGGACTTCGGTTGCAGTACGTCGCTCTCCATAAATTTGCCCAGTTCCTCTTTTAGGACGGAACCTCGACCACTGACGTGTGTTGCGACGCGTATGGGGAACACGGGGACCGCTGTTTTCAACGAACCGTTCGCAAGGTGATCTAGACACGAGGCCCCAAAGAGCGAAATTCTCCCGGCACAAGGTTTACCTTCGTCGTCTGCACCAAGATAAAGAAGTCGGCCGTTTATTGTATCTTTCTAGGCTCTTCCGTGCTGGCCTATAAGCATTCTGCCCCGTGTTTCCGGAATAGTACCACCGCCTCTAGACATATCCGGTTCCACGTAATCACCTAGTAATTGGCCCTGATAAAACTTCACTTTAGTTATTGGTAGCTGACTTGGTACCGCCGAAATCTTCGGTATCGTGGTTGGTGTCGGTGTTGGCCTGATTGTGAAACAACGATGATGTGAATATCATGCGATCTTTATGGTGGTCTCTTAGACGGCTAACGTCGAGCTCCTTGACCCATTTTTGCCTTGGGGTTTGATACCGCGTCTCTACCTTGGTTGCAGGGCCGAGCATGGTCCTTGTGTTGCCATGCTATAAGCCCACATTAACTGTCCGGTGTCGCGTATCCCCAGGGAAGCAAGCCTTGAATTAGATTGTACCACTCTTAAGCCTCACTATTCCTGCAAATAATCTAGGTGATGAGAAGATTAAGGATCTGGCATATGGTTAACTTAAATTCTCTGATGTAATGGTGTTTGTTGTACATCTCGATATCGCCTCGTCCGAGGGTCTGCCTCTCGAGCTGATTCAAATCGAACGGCTGGAAATAATCACGCTCTAGCCTAAGTAGAAGTCGACGTTTAGGCTTACGAATGCGTCACGAGAAGGAGAGCCCTCCTATGGAAAGTTCGAGGAACGCTCGGCCCGCAAGTTCCAGACCGTGTATGCAGAACGTGTAATCGAATGGGCTGTAGTAGCTCTTCTCGACCCTGCGAAGGTTTTCAGAACTAGAAGATGAGCCAAGAAGGCTGCTGATTATTGAGTCTTTCTCTCGGATTGTGTTTTCGAGTCGCTACACTTTTTACTGAACATCGCCGGGAAAGCTGTACGTGCATGCGATGCCCTTCCCACTGCACCTTAAGCAAGAATCCCCTGTGGAACAAGCTAGCTTCAATTCCCGACACAAATCACAGGCCCGCCAAGGCCTTCCTCCGCGGCGGAAATAGGCAGGAGGAGCTCTTGGCTCTGAGGCCATGACGGGGGCTTCCGGTGTGCAACCAAAGGGCGGACAGGTGTAGCTTGGGAAGGACAGGGGCTGCCTTGCGGCGGTCGCGCTAGGTCTCTGTTCGCGATTGGGCAACGCATGACATCGTCTCCGACACTGTTGTCCCTTGGCGCGAACACCCTGGAGTGGCTGGCTTAATGGTTGAGCCAAGTAATGGAGTAGCTATCCCCTCAATATGCAGCACAAACATCCCTCATAGGTTAGGTTTTAGCCTCATCACAAAATGTGCGGCGTCAAATTATGACACTGTTTGCGACTAGTCACTGTCGTTTCGATGGTCTTGCGCACCCTCCAATACCTCGCTCTGCCTCGGCTCTGAGGGTAGCAACGAGGCTAGAGGAAGGTGAATATCCAAAGGCCTTCACTGTGTCTGTCGAGGTTGAGGCCCTGATGGGGCTTTGAAGGCAGAAGTGCGGCCGGATGGCCTGAAATGGCTCCGGCACCAGCAGACTGCTAACAGCTACAGGGAAGAAGTATCTTAGCCAATTCTTGATGGAAGTCAAACGATCAATTGAGTGGTGAAGCCTCCCGAATGTCCTACGGCTGTCACATCTGTATACAATTTGGCTGGCTCTTACATCAAGTAATCAACTTAAATGTTTCCATCTCACCAGTCACAGTGAAAGAGGCGGTTAGAAATTCTCCGTATGTTGGATTCTATCCCGATGAATTTCGCGTTCGCCGTGTGTCGTGATTGATGCCTAAGCGTCGCGGGTTTGGTACATCACGGCCGCTGTGCCTCGTATGGCCAGCGGCAGAGAAACCAACAGTGTGATATGAAGCTTTCCCCACCCCCATCGAGCCGGGCCGGATGCCGCGATGTAACGTCCGAAACGATTCGGCCCGTCCCTAGCACAAGAAAAACCACGACATATCCCACCCTTGACATCGTTCGGCTTGCTCAACTGTAGACTCTGCCAATGCTTTCCACAGCCACACCAAAACTGACGCCAACGAGTCAAGTTTGGGGAAGTGATACGATGTACAGTCGACCGTCCGGAATGAGCAACTACCGGATGTTATCATCTTGGCATGTGGGTGGGGATGAGAGCACGCAAGTCGTGAGTGGGGGCTGACACCCAGTTATCGGGCCTCATCACTGATAGCCAGGTTCTGCTGTTGGTGGATCGGTATGCTGGGCACTGGTGCTTGTTCTCTCTCTTCACCTCCTCTTCTCTCCCCTCCTCCTTTCCGCTTCTAGGACTGCAATTTTACTGGCCTCACATGCCGGACTGTGTGGCTCATGCTAGTGTGCATTCAGTCACCCAGGTAGCATCCTCAAACCTACATGTTACCCATTCCTCTATTATGCACGATTCACCATTTTGGGCGTCATGATAGAAGATCTTGAACTACTCTAGTTGATGATTTGCCCTACTACATCGTGATCATCCTCGCTAGCCACACGGCGAACAGAGCGCTGACCACATTACAGCCCGACCATGCCGGGGATCAAATCAGTCCTGTTTTTCTTGTTGATCTACAGGTGATTTACTTGGAAGCAACTGTAAGGTGACGTTGATTTTGTCCTCAGAGCCGTGGGGGCCAGATAGTTTAAATAGTCTTGCATCTTCCTCCCCTTCCCCAATGTCATGAAGCGGATTTAAATATAATTTTGAGGATCTGGAGAGCCCAAAATCCATCATCTATCTTAACTTCCATCATCACAGAATAAAGGCCCTGATTATGCTACATGCTATCGTTGCCCTTCTAGGGATCGGTCTGTGTGTCCTCTACCTTCGGAAGAAGCATGGCCTTAATCTACCACCTGGACCAAGGCACCTTCCTATTGTTGGAAATATCAGAGGCTTGCCCTCAGGGGAAACGCCGGAGTACCAACATTGGCTCAGGTTCAAGGACCTTTACGGCCCCATCAGTTGTGTATCTATCCTCGGTCAATCGCTTATCATAATTCACGACCGCCATGCGGCACATGAGCTGCTGCAGCACAACTCGACAAAAACCTCGGGGAGGCCACATATGCATTTCGGCGGCAAGTTGTGCGGTTACGGGGTCTTTTTGAGCCTTCAACAGTATGACAAGACGTTTCGGCAACATCGCAAGTTAGTGCATCAGCAGCTAGGCACAAAATCAGCGGTGGCACGGTTTCGGGACATCCAAGATGTGGAATCGCGTCGCTTCCTACTCCGAGTTTTGGAAGAACCAGCCAACTTGATGAAGCACATCAAGACGTAAGTCCAACTCTCTTATTTTCAATGTAATTGATAGTGAAGGGCCAGCTTAAATGCTAAAGTTTGCTAACCTGACCGAGGCAGTGAGGCAAGCGCTATCATTCTACAGATAACGTATGGATACTCAGTCGAACCGCAAAAGCCTGATCCATTGACCCTGCTAATCGAACGCATGATGCACGGCTTCTCCCTTGCGTTCATCCCTCTGGCCTGGCTGGTCGATGCTCTACCGATGCTTGAGCACTTTCCAGGATTCCTCCCAGGCATGTCGTTCAAAAAGATAGCTCGGGAATGGAACGCCATTACACGCATGGTGATTGACGCTCCCTATGCCTTCGTTCGGCAAAGCATGGCAAAAGGCACTCACCGTCCATCATATGTCTCCTCGCTCGTCGAAGAGCAGGATGGTGGTGGAGACGGCAAATTAAGCGAAGACCGCGAGAACGCCATTAAGAGAACGGCTGCGATTGTATACGCGGGCGGAGCTGACACCACTGTGTCATCCATAACTAGCTTTGTCTTGGCCATGGTACTCTTCCCTGAGGTTCAAAAAAAAGCACAAGAGGAGATCGATAGTGTCATTGGAACTGCTAGGCTCCCCACCTTTGGAGATCGCGATAATCTACCGTACGTCAATGCTTTGGTGAAAGAAACACTCCGTTGGATCCCGGTTGCGCCGATGGGTGTAACTCATAAAGCTGACGAGGACATCAACTACGGAGGGTTTCACATCCCAAAAGGAGCATACCTTTTGCCGGCTGTATGGTGGTTCTTACATGATCCAGAAACCTATCCAGATCCATCTTCCTTTGACCCTGATCGATACTTGGAACCTAGGAATGAGCCGGATCCTGCAGACGAAGCATTCGGATATGGCCGGCGAATTTGCCCTGGACGATTTTTGGCGGACGAAAGCCTTTTCATCACCATCTCACGTCTTCTAGCCGCTTTCGACATAAAGAAAGCCGTTGATGAGAAAGGCAACGAGATTGATCCTGAGATTCGGACCACGCCTGGCCTGATTTGCCGCCCGCTTGACTTTCCTTATAGCATTAAGCCGAGGAATGCGAGATACGTGGATCTAATTAGAGCTATTGAGGTAGACTATCCATGGGAGGAGAGTGATGCCAGTCATTTGGAAGCAGATCTTGCGCCGGTGTGACCTACGATAAACATGGAACAAGGGGAGCGACCGAAACCTAAATTGGCAGAATCCTTGGGTCTATGAGCGCTCTGCGGTTGATGAGCTTGTTTCAGGAAACGTTGCGCGTGAATCGGCTGTTCTGGGGGTCCCAAAGTGTTTTCTAAGTCGGAGTAATCTTTCTATTTGATGAAGTAACCTTCAGTCGAATACTCCCTGTGATCGGAGTTGGACTTAGGTTTGTGTCATTCGTTCAACGAACAAGTTCTCATAATACTGCTTGAACCTATGTTTACGTCCTAGAGTACAACTCATTAAGCTAAAGTTGCCATAAACCAACACTGAGGAATCTATAAACCAGTATACGAGGTTCCCAGATAAGGATCCTGATTCATCATAAATGTTCAAGAGGGCTACCTAATCCTTGACACTAGGCCGCCGCTTGTAAGTACACACATGGTCGAAACAGCCCGCTAGTGAGAAATAGGGATGCTCTAGGCTAGGACTCAGATAGCCACTGAATAAAGGCGTTAGATGGGAAGGCTTGGAGGGGTTTAGTTCTTTAGAGATGAAGTTGAAGGATACCGGCGTAGCATCGTTATTTCCCAGGTTGTTTGGTATGATTCATGTCGTGAGTGTGGCATTAAAGGTGTGAGATTTAGATATGGCCATCGGTGCACAATGGCATGCTGTCCGACGGGGTCGGAATCCTTGCCGGTAAGCGACTGCTCTAACCTGCATCGGCTTAGTATTACAAGACAAGAGGCCTGAGGCACCTCCCCTTGTAATCACACTTTCTTGGCATGCAAGTGTTAAGAAAGTAGCCTTATCTACACCTTAATCCTTAACAATCGCACACCAAACGTCCCAACCTGCGCGTTGCGCAGCCGCACGCGGCGGCGATGGCATCGTCTACGACGAACCCGCCTGCTGCTCCGGATCCCTTTGACCTGGGTATCCACACCCCCGCCAACCTGAACCGAGGAGCCCGTGCAGCTCTCTTGCAGAACAGCCCCGCGATCATGAATGGCCCAATTGGTGTCTCACCCGATCCTGGGCGCATGGCTCAAACGCCGTCCTCGCCACTTAATGCCACCACCACCACTGCCGCAGCTACGGAAGGAGCTCGCCCTGACCCCCCCTCATCACCTCCTAGACAACGACCAGTCTCTATTATCGAGTCAGCTAATAGGCTCGCACGCGAACGTGTAGAGGAGTATAACGCCAAACTGACGGTCTTCTAGGCCTTCTGCGCCAAGTTCGAAGAAGCTACGCAGCAATTTACCACTAGACCGGAACGATAATTCGCCCAACAGTTCGCCAATAGCTTTCTAGACTCCTAGAGTCGCGAGCTCTCCGGTGCTGAACCAACCCCCAAGCCCACGTATAGCAGCGTCGCTGCCTTACCTCCTACGGCTGATCCCGGCTATCTGCCTCCCTAATGCCAACGATAACAACAACATCGGCAACAATCTAACGCCCCGCGTCGCCAGGGACGACCGGCGACTATCGCCCTACCCCGCGAGGACCTCCGCGTCTTCATCCGCCTAGAAGCTAGCGCCCCGGCCTAGACCTAGAGTTACTACGCGATCCGGACCCATATCTACGAAAAACTCGGCGCCATCTCAAATAAGATCCGGTAGGTATTCCCCGTCAGATCGGGATAGGCCGTCCTAACTGCCGACCCCGAGACCCGCGACTACCGTATGGAGAAGCAGGCCGAATGGGCGGCGGACCTAGGGGCTATGACTATAGAGACTAATAAGACATGGTTTACCTATGTGATCTTAGACCTTCCCCGAAGACTAACTGACTTTCATAGCAATGAGGTTGATATTGACAGTATTGTCAATGATGAGATAGAAATCCAGATAGGGCTCAAGCCCGTGGGCGTGCGCCCCGCGCGGTAAACCTCAGAAGACCCTTTGACTAAGACCCTACTTGTGTCTTTCCTGAAGCCTACTAAGAAATACTGGTCCGTCCTCGGCAGCCACCCGGCCAGACCTCTCGACAAGACCGACCGCCCTAAGCAGTGCGAAACATACTGGGACTACCATTCCTTCCGGATATGCCGTAGACGGCCTCACTGTCAACGGTGCGGCAAGACGGGCCACGCCCTGGCTGACTACGCTGCAGCAGAGCAATGCGCCAACTGCTTAGGCCCCCACCGGGCCGGCTTCCACAAGTGCCCAGCTCGGCCGAGGAAGGTGCACGGCGTCTTTCGTCGACTAACTAAGGAACAAAGAGAACATATCCGGGCAATAGGCGCTGAGACTTACCGTCAGCGCAATCCTAAACCGCGACTAGAATCACTGCACTGCACCCCCGAACTGCAACGCAACATCTATACGTCGCAAGAACAGCCAGACACCCACACGTCTAGCCCAGCCGCATCCAGAGCGCCCTCATGCATCATGGTGGCTACCACAGCCGAGGCAGAGGAAGAACCAGAGCATCCTAGACTAGGCCCACCGAGGAAGCGCCGCATAGTTCTTATCACCCGCCCTCATGACCAGGAATAGATACTTGCAGACACCAAAGAACAATCGACACCCACTTAGGATCTTCCAGGCCAACATCGGCAAGATCCCTCCGGCCCACGACTACGCCTTAGCACTAGCCGATTCTGAACGATATGACATCGTCCTCCTACAAGAACCATAGACGGCCTCCATAAGCTTACAATACATCACTAAAACACACCCGGCATACGACACATTTGCGCCAGTTGACACATGGAATAGCAACGACACTCGGCCTCGAGTCATGACCTATGTCCGACGAGACCCAAGGCTTCTAGCGGACCAGACCCGACCCATTCAGTCCCGAGATATTCTATGGCTTAGGGTCAACGACATGACCATAGTTAACTTCTACCGCCAAAACGACGAGAAGGACGCGCTGAATGACCTACTGCAATGGCCTATACCGGAGCGCTGCCTCGTCGCTGGCGATTTCAACGCCAGACACCATACCTGGCAGACCGGACAGGCCACCAATCGAGGACAAGATATCGCCTCTTGGGCCTCAGAGAACGACCTAAATCTACTAAATACCCTGGGCATCCCAACTAACCCACACGGAAATACTATCGACCTCGCCTTTGCTAATATACCACTAGCTGAAGCCGCAATTGAGGACCATCTCGCGACTAGCTCCGATCACTTCACCCTCAGGCTCACCCTCCCCGATATGAAACCAGTCCCGATGCGACCAGGCCGGATACGCGTGACAACAGATGACGAGCTCAAACGGTTCGCCGAAATCGTAGAGCTCGGAGCCGCACAAATCCCTCTCGCAAACTCGACCCCATCAGAGCTTGACGAGCTCGCCTCGAAGCTTGTGAGCCTCCTAACATCGGCGGCGAGAGCGGCCGGCCGACCTTCGCGGAAGGGGGCGCATACTGCTCCCTGGTGGACCGAAGAATGCGCCAGCGCCACAGCTGGGTTCCGCGCAATAAGAAGACTCTACCCCCTCGGGTTCAACCAAGAAGTCCAATTCGCCAAACGAGACCTCCACCGTGTCGTGCGCCGCGCGAAGAGACTCTACTGGCGGAACCTCATCGATAGCTTCTCGGATAGTAGCTCTGTCTTCAAAGCAGTGCGATAGCTAAAGTCCCCAGGGGCCTTCCAACCGCCACCGCTGCAAGTCGGCGACGTCGTCTACGAAACCCAGATGGATAAGGCAAACGCACTCCGGCAAGCCACCCTAGAACGGCGAACCGCAGAAGATGACATCCAGGACCCTTGGATGGAGGTGCACCCCCCTAGATCGATACCATTCCCACCGGAAATCTCTCTTGATGAGGCGCAGCACGCGACCCTCCACACAGGAAACACCTCCCCAGGATCAGACAACATCACGGTCAAACTTCTCGAGGCCGCGTGGCATATCATCGGGACGCACGTCCGCCGCCTATTTCAGGCATGCCTCACTATGGGCCACCATCCAGAACCATTTAGGGAGGCAGAAGTGGTCATGATTGCGAAACTGGGACGAAGGGACCTCATGAAGCCGCGGGCGTGGCGGCCCATCTCACTGCTCTCCTACCTCGGCAAAGGGCTAGAACGACTCATTGCACGCCGGCTAGCATGGGCAGCCACCCACTACCAAGTCCTCCACTCGCAACAGGCCGGGGCACTCCCGAAGAGGTCTGCAACGGACTTGGTGACCGCCCTGATCCATGATATCGAAGAGGCGTTTGCACGCAAGAAGGTGGCCACCCTGGTCACGATGGACATCCAAGGCGCTTTCGACACCGTCATGCGCAACAGACTGGTCCTGCGTCTTCGCGAACAAGGCTGGCCCGATCATCTGGCCAGATGGGCTAAAGCCGCCCTACACCTACAGGAATCAGCAACCCGAGAAATCTTCATCTGCCTAGACAACCTCGCCGCCGCTACATACCTGCGGGGCACACCATCAGACTCCTCCCAGGAAGTCTTTCTCGAGTTCCAGTCCCTAGTAGCATCGCACGGGGCCACTCAAGTGCGCTAGGTACCCGGTCACACCAAAATCCCCGGTAACAAACAAGCCGATAAACTAGCAAAAGCAGCATCCTCGCTGCCCGAGCCCGAGGGCGCGCGACCCACGCTGGCCTACCTGCGAAGAATCGCGAGGCAGAAACCAAAAGAAGCATTCAGAACCTGGTGGCCCTCCGCCTCCCCTGAGCAGTATAAGAGATTCAATCTCAAGGCGACAATAGCCTGTCCGCGGGAGCTCTCGCTCCCGCGTACAGTCCTGCACCACTTACTCGCTGCAAGGTCCCTTCACGGGGATTTTGCTGCATACCACGAGAGGTTCAACCACAGCGAAGCACGAGTGGTCTGCTCATGCAACCGACGCAAAACACCTGACCATATCTTCTACTGCAGAAAGGTACCGCCACGGAAGCGAGCGAGGCTCGCTCCCTCGCTGAATACGGCGGTGAATCTTGCTTTGGGAAAAGACTTTGATAAGTTCGTTAAGCTGGCCAAAATAAGCGCCTTCTTTGATAGGATCTGCCCTCGCTACTAGACGGGACCGCCCCGAGACGCAGTTGCGTCCACTCCCTCCTTTATTCTCTCTTCTCTTCTTTTGTTACCTCTTTCCATTGCACAGGCTCAGCCAGGCAGGGAGCCGTAACGTTCTCCGTCCGGCTGCGGCCGTCCTCAACCACGGCCCTCCATCATGACTATCCTAGTCATGAGCTGCCCCGCGGCTACTATTCACTAGCCGTGCCTGGACCGCCCGCTGACGGGTAACAGGCTCGATATAAAGCGCCATTTGTGCCGACTATATGCTGGATAGGGGACACTATATGGTTCGATCATAGATAGACTCCCGTAGCTCAGCACGTCCTGTGCTCCCTCAGGAGACTTCTAGGGCCTCACGGCCTCCCGGACGAAAAATATACATACATACATACATAATTCTCCACCAATGTGAACCGGCACAGCTGGTTGGGCTTATCGCGTTGGCGAACCCACCCGTCGCATGTTCGGCTGTTAGCGCCCAGAGCACTGCCTACCTATATCATGACATAGATTAACTCCTACAGCTTGAGTGACAATCATCATTCTCGCGTCGCTCTCCTTCTCCTATGTTTCGTATGCCCTCTCCAACTTCAGTTGAGAGGAGGAGTGGTCATCGTCTGACGAGAGATTTTACTGTCCACTAAACGTAACAGTCTAGCGATGAACGAATCGAGAATGCTCTGTTTGAGGCTAGGCCTAACAACAATCCGTAGGACTTGAGTCTCCTCGCCCCGGACGGGTAGTTTGCAACCTGATATCTGTGTCAACCACAATATGATAGCACACAGCGCAATTCCGCTTACAAGGGACACTGTAGCCATCCTCTATCAGACTGGAGCTAATGCATTCCTCGTCAAGGTCAGGGTTCTGTTCTCGGATCTCGGGTCGCACGCCGAACGCGACTACTGGGAGTGTGCCTGTAGCGCTCTGATGCGTCTTATTGACACAAAAAAAGATGCCTGTTTCCTCCAATGTCTTGCTGAGGGCAGCAGCCCGTTGTAAAGAACTTTGAACGACTTCTTCAAAGCCTTGGCGGCCTAAAGAAGCTAGATAGTAGTACTGAATCATCACACCATAGGATGCCTGGGAATACCTAATAGTCGGCAGCTTGTTTTGTCCTGAAAGATACGCTGAGTGGTGGACCATGCTCGAGGGCAGAAATGCGTCATTTCTCCATAAAACCCAACCAATGGCTGCAGCGGTGAGACCAAACTTGTGCCCAGATGTGTTGATGGAGACAACGCGGGGAATGGAGAAGTCCCTAGATCATGGGATGAGTAGCTGATGATGTAAACATAGCTAGACATAGATTATCCCCAGCTAGCGGTGATCAGATTCTCCTACCATCGAGGGCCTTTCTCGCCATTGAATGGAGCGACAAAGCCGCCACTGGCCGCGTCCACATGGATTGGGATGTTGCGACCGGTCAACTGTTCGTGCTTGTCGAGAATCATGCTGGTCTCCTCTATAGGATCGAAATGGCCGGTGAAAGTATTACCCAACACCAGGACGACCCCAACTAATACAACAAAACGAAATCAGTCCCCTTGATACTGGCAAGATTCACGAATCAACTCACTTGTGCCATCATCAATCAGACCCTCCATTTCGAGCGGGTCAAAGCTATAATTGCTTTTTGCTGTTATATCCACGGTTCTGATTTCGATGTCACTTGCTGAAGCCCCATTCATCACCGCCACATGGGCATGGCTTCCAGTGATTATGTTGGGCGTCGGCTGGTTAGAAAGCGCCTGATCAGTGCGTCCAGCCTGCCACCTCCTTTTCATTGCAAGAATGCCAAGGTAGATAGCCTCGGAGCTGCCGGGTGTCGCTGAACCTACCGGCGTATCATCGATTGGTGCTCCCCAGAGGGTTCCAAGTATCGAGATACATCGGTTTTGTATCCTGCAAACAATGAAATCTCATTCAGGTGACTCCATCCTCTGGTATACTTACTCTTTGACGCCAGCATATTCATTCTGGCAAGCGAGGTTCCTAGCATAGTTTTCTAAAAGCAATTGCTCACCAGTGGAGTCAAGATCGGTGGAGACAAAGCTGAAGGTATATCAGACTCTTTTGTTCAAACAGATGCTGCAGCTATTCGTATAACAAGCTTACGTTCCGAGATTGTATTGGGGTTTGATATCAGCCTCTAATAGCTGATCGATGCCTGATTTCACGAACGAAGCCGGCAGCTTCCCACCAACCGCAGAGGTGGGAAGTTTGTAGCGAGGTTCCGCTGAAAGTTGGTCAAGTGTCGAAGCCATGCAGAGAGAGAGGGGGGGGGAAGGTGATCAATTATGTCTATTGGTCAGCGGCCCAAAGGATGTGAGGTTCATGATAGTCGCAAACCATCAGCAGGAAGAATAGTGCCAGAGTAGGAGTCTTTTGAATGTGAATCTCCCATTATCCCTACTTAAGGCGGGTGATTGAACGGTCATTGATGATGACGCGTCGTTATGATTCTCCTAGCTTCCAATTGCGTCAATGACTTCTAATTCCTTCTCCGAAGTTTTTCGGAATTTCATCCCATCAAGGTCAACCCGAAACAATAGCGGTCAAAGCCGGTGGGTTTAGGACTTTTTCTTGGTCAAGACATTTTTTCCAACCAATAATTGGCTGTTTATGTGCTCGATCGACTAAGCAGCTTGATGGAAATCATTGCTAAGACACGGCATGACTACCTCGCGCGGGATGGGATAGCGGTTAGATAGGCCGTTTTTTTTTTTTGTTTTGTCGATCTCTACGCTAACTTTTGAGGCCGCTAGCGGGCCGTTCCTTTCTTCGTCCGCCACACCACGTGCGAGATTGGTTGATTAAAATTATCATCCGATTTTCATGACATGTGTGGAGCCCGAAGTTCCGTGTATGACGTCGACGGACATGGCACGGGTGATGCGCTGACATATCGACTTTTTGAGTCTCACGATACATGTGACTATTTCCGATCTATACATTGAACACGGCAGAGATGCCAGGATGTTAATCCGAAGCAATATCACCGAGTGTAGGCGGATTTTTACTAGTCAGCGCACGTCATAGTACATTGCAATCAACGTTTCTGACGATGCTTAGATCGCTAACTAAGCTTTATACGGAGGGTATTGCCTAAGTGCTGCTCAGTTCTTATATAGCCTGACTGCGTTCCAGCAGACAAGGATCTCACATCTTCTTTCGGTCAAGTTCAATCTCAAGCCAACGCTTTTGCCTTCTTTTATTCCATCAATTGAGCTTATAACGCACGAAAATGCCGCAGCCAGAGACTCGTAACAGCGCCAAACAGCCGCCATTCGGTCCCTTATCCCCGGCGCACACTGCTGCGTCCCTTCGTGCCCAAGGCAAGCTTCTTGATTTGAAATTCAGTCATCGAGAGGCCAGCATTGATGGAGACGAATTGACGAAGTTCTGTCAGACTCACGGCACCACCGTTCAGTCTGTATGTGTCACTGTCTGGCTGATTGTGCTGTACCACATGACAGGAAGAGAGGATATATCTCTTGACCTGGCTAATCATTCAACATGGAGCTTCTTATCACGGGGTGAACGCCGCGTGCTCAACACTACCTTGACGAGTGCCACATCTCCAATCGACTTGCTATCATCACTCAATTCCTTTACCCTATCGTCATGGGAGGAAATATGCGGGAATCAATGCACTCACGAGGGTGGGGGTAGGCACCTATTCAATGTATTGGACGATGAACAAGCATTTCAGTATGAACTTGAAAAAGTCGCTTCTTTCGAGCAGGTGAGTATACGGTGCTTGGCTGCGTACGACATTTACTAACTAAGTTTATAGAACTACATTTCACATGCCCACCTTCACATGGAGGCAACAGCCATCACTCTCAGAATCCTATGGAAGGACGGCTTTCAGGACCCAGACGAGTTGACAGAGATCTTCAGCCATATCTATGCGGCTACTCTTGCTCAACCTACCTCTTCTATCCGGTCCATCGGTATTCCTAGCTCTAACCAGCTGGAACTAAGTTACAGCAATCAAGCTTCTACACCCACTGACCCTCCGACAAACGATGATGGGAATCTTCTTGGCCTAATTCGCCGGCAAAGTTTGAAGTTTCCTTCTAGAACGGCCGTTCATGCCTGGGATGGCGATTTGTCCTATGCTGAGCTGGAGGCCGCTTCTGACTGTTGGGCGAAGGCCTTGACCACACTCGACCTTGCTGCAGGAGAACCAGTTCTCCACGCATTCTGCCACTCCAGATGGGCGATCGTGGCGTGGCTATCTCTTCTCAAAGCTGGCTGTGCGTGTGTCCCGATAGACACGCAAACACCCGAGGACAGGCTGAAAACAATCATTGATACAACTGATTGCAGAGCAGCACTCTGCGATAGGGCTGGCTCCGCACTGCTTGGCCACACTTCTTTACGTCTACTTAGCCCAGATGACCTTCAGGCACTTGGCAAGGCTGCCGATGCTGCGGTTCATGTGAGGCCTGTTCCCCGTATCGCGGCAATCGTATACACCTCTGGATCAACTGGCAAGCCGAAGGGTGTCGTTCAGACCCAGGGCGCGATAGCGAGCAGTCTCGTCAAAGTTGCCCGGGCGCTCCTGATAGACGAAAAAAGCAAGCTTCTGCAGTTCGCCTCCCATTGCTTCGATGTCAGCATTTGCGAGATCTTTGTCACTCTAGTGGCTGGTGGTTGCTTAGCTATTCCGGCACCTGAGGACAGGGTGAGCCAAATTGCCAGAAACATCAACGCAATGGGTGTTACTCATGCACTGTTGACACCTACAGTGGCGAAGCTGCTCTCACCAGATCAAGTCCCCTATCTGCAAAGTTTATCTATGGGTGGAGAAAGATGTTCTTCAATACTTAGCGAAACATGGTCGCCCCACCTCCAGCTTAACATCTTGTACGGAACGACTGAAAGTGCAGTGTGGGATACGATCAATCGTGTGCAATCTCATACTACGCATGATGCTTCGAACATAGGGTACCCCATAGGGAATCGCCTGTGGGTAGTCCACCCTGGCGACTGGAGGGCGTTGTCTCCTATCGGAGTCCCTGGGGAGCTGTGTATCCAAGGGCCAGAGATTGCTGATGGGTATCTTGGAGATCCGGAGCGAACAAAGAGGGCATTCAAGACACAACCGCCTTGGTTGGCTGCGAAGGAAGCATCTGCTCTGGACCACAACAGAATCTACCGGACTGGAGACCTGGGAAGAGTTTTGAAAGACGGAAGTCTCCAAATCCTTGGTCGAATAGATCGTCAGATCAAGCTCAACGGTCAGCGAATCGAACCAGGGGAGGTTGAGGAGGCGTTAAAACGCTTCCTGCCTGGTCAACTTGAACCTTTTGTTGACGTTTTGCAGCCTGAACGGGGCAAGGCAAGGCTGGCTGTCTTCATCTCCCATGGGGATATTTCTGGGCCTGCTTCGAAGCAAAACTCCGAACATGGTCCGGCAATCCGCAAGGGCATTGAATCTACGCGAGCCCTCCTACCAAGCTCTATGATTCCATCAGTTATCATCCCTATGACAACTTTCCCGCTCACTCCAACCAAGAAAATTGACCGTCAGGAACTTCTCAGTTTTGGCATGGAATTCATCAAGTCGTCGCAGGCCGACTTCGGGCTCGCGCCGGATGAGGGTGCTGAGACAAAAGACATGGGGTGTGGTAGCACTACCAAAGTCGAAGATGCAGTCTTGGGGTTTTTGCAAACCCAGCAGCGGTGCGATGTACAGGACTTCTGCAACCGCGATTTCACTATACGAGACACCGGCATCGATTCTCTTGATGCCGTGGCGCTGGCGTCCATCTTGAAAGAAGCTGCAGGACTTGACATCTCGGCGTCACGATTGCTTAGTCCTGATGTTCGATTAAATGACCTCAAAGCCATTTCCCAGCAAACTCTGGCGTCGGAAGATCCAAAAAGCTTTTTGCAGGAAGAGTTGCATGAATGGACAGCGAAGTTGGATAAGTTGAGCTGTGATCGTCATGGGGTTCGCTCGGTACTCTTGACCGGCGCAAATGGGTTCCTCGGTCAAGAAATCCTTCACAGACTCTTGAAGCACAAAGAGATATCGGTGATTTGCATTGTACGCGGACAGGATCATCACCATGCTCGAAAAAGATTAACAGATACGTTGCGCCAGACTACATGGTGGAATGATGGCTTTGAAGAGCGCGTGGAGATCTGGCCAGGGGATTTGGCCAAATCTTGCGCAGGCCTCAATGAAGAGCAGTGGCGGAGGGTATTCGGCCTGGACGGTCAGTCCCAACACGTTGATGTGATCATTCACAACGGGGCGCTAGTGCATTGGCTTGACCCTTACGAATCCCTTCGCAACACCAACGTGTCTAGCACATACGAGTTTCTCCGTGGATGTCTGCGATCCAGGAATCCCCCCAGATTTTTCTACGTGTCGGGTGGCTACATATCTGGTGCTGAAGAAGCACGCAGTGAGCTGGTTGATAAGATCTGCCGCCTACCTGCCTACGACCAGACAAAGTTTGTATCGGAAGTTTTGGTTGAGCATGTGCAATCCATGGGAAGCGCAGTTGGAAACCACATTTTCACCTTCAAACCTGGATTTGTTATTGGATCAACTGAAGATGGCCGTACTCAAACTGGCGATGCACTCTGGCGTCTGGTGAAAGCATGCCTCCGGATCAGATCATACAGCCAAGACGATGCTGCACGATGGATACCAGTCGCCGGAGTCGATAGCATTGCGTCAATACTACTGGATCGAATCCTGGCAACAGTGACACCCCCGGTGGAGGGACCACTTCAGAAAATCCTGGACGGTGTTTTATTTCAAGAGATTTGGGATGCCTTAGCGGCTATGGATATTCATCTCAAACCCATGAAGCACGAGGACTGGCGCAGGTCAGTACAAAAGGATGTGGAAGATGCAGGCCAATCACACCCCTTGTTTCCGCTGAACGATTGGTTCAAAGGGTCTGGCGGTTTCATGGGTATAGATCCACCACCAAACCGTTTGATTAGTGAAGAAGGTTGTCACAAGGCCAGGTTGGCAATTCTGAAGAGTTTGGAGTTTCTAGCTCACACCGGTTTCCTTTTGGATATCTGACGATAACATCAAGTCTTTCAAGAAAACGTTACTAAAAGTTTGTTTTCCGTGCCTGCACACACGTGGGCCAAGCTACGAGCCAGAGGTTCTGAGGTGATAACGCGGCGGGATGGCACACGAGTGGATTTTTATTGCCAATCAGTGCACTTCGCTTCTCATAGCCAAAACGAGCGTTAGCCTGTGGGAAGCAATACTTCCATGTTCTGCTGCGCATAGACAAAACGTCGTAAAGCACCACAGGTGCTTCACATCTAGTAGGCTGATATTTATCAACACACATATTAACCAATAACGTCCCCAAACGTTGGTTGGGAACTCTAAACTCCGCAAGGTCGCCTAAATAAGATCAGTGTATACAAGTAACATGTGTCTAATATTGGATAACCATCACGTTAGATATTACTATAATATATACAATAAGCAAGTTAGCTAGATAAGTAAGTTAGCTAATATGCATAATAAACTTATATCCTAGATAAGCATATATCCCAAAAGTCCCTTACTCTCTCCTCTTTTTAATTAATTAATTAATTCTTAAGCACTAAAGATATCTTAAATAAATAGTGAGGTAAATATACTTCTTACTCTTTAAGCCTGTTGAACCAAAGCCGTAATGCACATACGAGTGTGCACAGAGTGTTCCGCAATGCGTGTTGGCAGAATGAACCGCGGAATTAGTTAAGGCAAGGTCACGTGAAATAGCACTCTCCAAATAGGAATAGCGCAAGGCATCAGCCCAAAAGAGGGGCAAGAGTCATACAGACAGGTTCAATGAAGCAATTCAACTCAATACGGGTTCAACAATAGAGGTACCGCTGAAAGCGGCAGTGTGATAGCTGGCTCTGGCAGCTATTTGGTCAAAGTCATATAATTCATAAGGCAAAGAAGGCATCCAGTAAGTAATCTAATCTAAGTCTATTCTTCCTAACTAATGGCTGCTGGATTTGACTATTATAGCGCTAGATCCGTCACGTGGGGAACCCATATGATTGGGGCATGTAACACCACCCTTCAAGGTTACGCGATATAATCCTTTGCTAATCTAAGCCTAGTATGACCGGTTTATCCCTTGGGAAACACCCTCTCGTCACACTAGGCCTCGTCACTGACTTAAAAGCTGCTTAGTTAACTATGCATACTACAACGATCTTTCAAGTATCGATCGCCTCTGTTCCTCCTTTTCAGGGTAATCGGGAGAGAGCCGAGGTATCTCCTTGCAGTTTTCCGGCGTGGACTATTGATATGGTGCGATCGCTTATGCAGGCGCTCTTGGTTTGGTTTGGATGAGCACACGGCAGCGGCGCTAATGCAATGCAGCCGTTGATGCCACTCCCAACCATGTATCAGCCTAGCCCTCACCAGCACAACTACCAGCACAAAATCTTTGCCAATGCAGGCGAGACAGATTCTCAAGACAACATGACGGTCTTAATGTGGTCCTCAGAGGTCGTAAGACACCAATGTGCTTTTTCGGCCAGATGAAATAACCGAGGGTTAGCCTACCGAGGCATGCGAAGGTGAAATCATCCGACGGCAGGCCTATGAAAGGGGAACCTGGTCCACAGCATATCCGGGAAAAAGGATAGCGGTGACCTTGTTGATCCGGAAGGGCAGAAGAGAGGGGGAGGGAGGGGCCGCCGCCGCCATTGTTGAGCAGTAGTAGGTGGCAGAGTCGGACCGAGGGGCGGAAAGCGGGCACAGAAAATCTTGGCTTCCATCATCTCTTGAGTACATCAACCTACGAGCAAACTAAACGGAGACGACGGGAAAGAGCTGGTGTAGCTATGCTGTAAGGGGCGGGGGGCCCACAGTAATCTCGGCTGCTCTTTCGGGCCAGGGATACTGGCTGTCTTGAAGGGCCAATGGGCCGGAGATCGAATACCATGTGATGAAGCTACACGCACCTATTACGTTGTGCTTGGTGATTAATATTCAGATCGGCATCAGCCGATTCCCAATGCTCACGACGATCAGGATCCAGAAAAAATCCACAAAAGATAAACCAAACGCAAAGGACGGCTTGACGGCATGTCTTAGATTCTGAAGCCGAAGTCCGGCAATGACAACAACAACAACACAAGGGAGTCTCATCGTCATCGAAGTTGTTAGGGCCGAGTTTTCTCATGACCCATCTGGCTCCGATATAAACCTTTAACACATACCTGTAAATGACCATATATAGGCTCCTCCACACTCATACCCCTTCAACAACTGCATCTTCCCGCTGATCACCTCAAAGTCTATCCCTACAAATCTCCTTTTTCATCGCGAGCAGTACGACTGTCAACCAAGCAACTCCCCCGTCCGTCCACCCCGCTATTTCCGCCGTTCGGTAAGACATAGATAGCACGAGCCCCGCGCTAAGCAGAGCGAACTAACAGGAATCCTTAGCTAGTCTAACGACTTTTTCGCGAACTCCGAGACTTCACAATGGTTAAAGCCATCCTGATGGTTGCGCTGGCAACCTTGGCTGCTGCTCAGGTTTGCCCTGGAGCCTGCGAAGGTGCTACATTCAAGAAAGGAGACGGCATGGAGTGTGCGTACCAGTGTAAGGATGGATGTAATAGGGTTGGACTGCATAATCTGTTCAGATTTGAGGATAAGTTGAGGGAAGATGGGGTGGAATTCCGGCAATATCATAGCATTCTCTATACGGCTGTGGACTCAGACGGAGGTTGCTCCCTATAAAACCACAATCGCCAAGCCAGGTCCAATATTAGGCTCATAACATGGAGGATGTGATCAAAGATTCGCCTTAGGGCTGGGACTTAGTCTTTGACAAAAGTTGGCCTAGAACCCGAAACAAGACGGCCAGGTGGGGGTGTCGGAGACTTGACGATAGTGGTGCAGGGCACGTTTTTACGCACGATTAAGCATTCCTTTCACGCCGACATGTAGCAATCAATTCACCAATGAAACCTTCACCCCGCGACAAAAAATCTTGGTTCTCGTTCACCCCAGCTTAATGATGTCAGTGGACTAGGCGAGAAGCATACCATTCGCAAACAACCGGCTCCTAAGTACGTTTGGCAAAGCCGCATGGGGCCGGCGTAGGAGAGGCTGCGAAAATTGGTTGCCATACAGACTAGCCAGAGGCGCGATGAGTTGAAGATAGATACCGCAAGCTACTGCCTCGCGCGGAGAGCGTATCTTCCCTCCCAAACTGCCCTCGGGGCCGCGAAAGTTTGGGACTGGGCGGTGGAAATGTTCTATTGGCATTCATATGACAGCGCGGGCTCGGCACGGGCATTGCAAGCATGGACCGGAACAGATGCTGTGAAAGAGTTGCACGAGAGGGCGGGTAGTCCAGGTGCGTTGTCCTGACCTTATCGCTGGGGGGAGCAGCTACTCTTCGATGAGCAGGTGATCTTGCTGATGCGTGATGGAATTCATGGAATGCGCGGGTTAGTGACTCAGCCGAGACATTGCCTTTGGGAAGGTGCAAGATGCTATATGTACATATGGATATCGAGACTACTAATGTACATGATATGTTGAAATGAGCATATTGTGTTCATGAAGAAGAAGAAAGACTGGTGTTAACCACCGGAAACTATTGCCATCATTACCAGAAGGAGTTTGCCGCGACCTCTGTTGGGAGGCCAAAAGAGCACCTCGCTACGCGTGGTTTTGAGGGGCGGCATCTTTTTGGCGATGCCCTCATTGAGGAGAGAATGGCAGAGATTTTATGCAGAAGGTCATGTACACGGGATTAGTCAGAGCCGGCAAACGGTCGTCGCATCTTCGGCGAAGCCCCGGCTCTTGACTTACCTTATCAGGAAGAAGGCCCCCTGAGGCAATTAGGAGAGAGCGCGCAATATACACACTTAAAAGGCCTGACCCTACTGTCCGACAACCGTACCTGTTGAACAGGACATATAGACCGAGATACCTAAGAGGTCACTAACTAGTGGCGCGCCTATGTTTTTGGCCCTGTGGTCAGTTTAACAGTACCCGTGGCGAAAGACAAAGGATTCCTTTGAGATACCCTGCTGAAAGGCTAAGGGCACGTGAGTTCGTTGGTACGCGGGCTAGATCAAAGCCACGTAACAAAATGTCTAACCGGCGGTCACATCTTTGGCATAACAAAGACAACAGGAAGTTTTATTTATTTATTTATTTATTTCTTCAATAGTGCTAAAGGAACTAAATATTGACGTTCGGGGGCACAAGAGATACTACAACATACTTTACGGCACTAGGCAAATGTACCAGAAACTAAGGGAACCAAAGCATAGAGAAAAAAGAGAAAAATAAAAAGAAGAAAAAAAAGGAGCGTAGCCCAGATGAGCACTACTTATATACCCATAGGTAACTGAAGAGCGTCTTAATGTCCGTCATATAGATTCAACGGCAATAGTCTTCACGCATCTCCCTCGGTCAAATGGCTTCCCTATTGGAGCTCTCGGCGTGGCTGCAGTCCATAGCATAGGCACCACTACCATAAACACGCGTATGCCGTGTCCACCAGGCGCCCTCGGCATCAAACACGCTAATAATCTCGCCCCTTACATCGACTCCTATAGCTCCCGTGTTGAGTGAGGCGGAGGGTAGACACTGGCCGGTGGGCGGAGAAGGGTTTGGCAAAGTAGAAAGATGAGGAGAAGTATCCGAGGTATCCTGAGACACCTCGAAGCCAGGCAGCCTGATAAGAATTGTCTTTTTGTAAGAGCGTCTCCGTGGAATGAACCGAGGCGTTAAGCAGGGATAAAGGGCTCCCCTCGAGGTCAAAGACAAACTATCCAGGCTAGGTTGGCAGCTGTAAGCATCCTTGCCTGGTTGTGGAACGTCGTCAGAATCAAGTACAGCAGCTCTGAGCTCAGGTGCTGTCAGGGGCGAGGCAGGGGGCGGATGCAAAACAGGCTGCATAGTCATCATGCCGCTGTGACTGCCGGTTGTGCTCCGCCAATCTGGGTGAACGGCCTGATCCTTCTGGGCGGGCCGCGTTGCATTGAACTTATCATCGGCGGCTCCTTTGTCCTGTACTCTTGACGGCGCCGCACCTCTGAGGGCAACACAGACGGACTGTGGCGGCAGTTTGTCCTGCCAAACAAGGGTCTGGGGTTCAGGGAGCTGAGCCCGTGGTGATAATCGGTAGGTATACACGACGCAACAATGCACGAGCGTCATGAGTACAAATAATGCCAGCCAGGCCTGTATTGTCACCAAAGAAGGGTAAATATTATTGAAATTATCCATAACGGAGGTCGTTGGAGGGGTGGCGTCAACCTAGGGCTGCAAGGCACTGTGGTGTACTTCGGGTATAGACCGGGCGTCTCGCTGGACAACATAGAACTGCTGGAGCCAGCCTGTTGCGACGAGTGTTGACTTCAGCGGCTTCCCGCATACAGCTGCAGACAACAGGGAAAGAGGACTCTGATAAGTCGCTTGCGGTTGAACACAGAGAGAAAGATGGACCTTGAGTTGTTCATGGATCAGACGTTGAAACTTGAGCTATGAGTTTTAAACTGGAACCTGGAGCGACAGACCCACACAGCTGGGAGTTGAATGTAGGACTCCAAATACGACGCAAGGTAGGTCAGGCCCGGGCACCGTGTGGGTGGTGGCCGAGCCCTTGAAGAGCTGAAGTGGGTTGTCTCGGAAAAGGGCGGACAACAAAGTGCACTCTAAGCCCACCAATCACTCCATCCGCTTTTGTTGATGACAGCGGTAATCGTTTCCGTCTCCCGCTCTTTCTTTTTCGGCCAGCGCGTAAACGGGAGCGGAGCAAGCTTGATAGAACAAATCAGCTGTAGTTCAAGGGCGCGCATACCGGTACGGGAGGTCGGTCACCCGGAAACTCTTGGTATGGGCCTGGATCACTGTTTCCCCTCGCTCCGGCCAACACAAAGTACAACTCGTATGGCAAATAAGGATGCTACATAGGACCCTGCCGTTGGTTTGAGCACCGAGCATCGATGGGTCAATTCATTTCTAGCAACTTCTGTGATGAAAAATCGCGACCGTGCGGCTGCAGCCGCATTCGGTTGAGGCGGTGAAGGTGGTGAAAGCGCCATGTCGATCATGGCATCGGGACTAGGCGAGCTTCCACCAACCAACGGTTGCTACCTTCTTCGGTCATGTTACCAGGTCAAGGCGCTTTGCAGCCAGCCAGGGAACGGCGGCACGTGTGACGAATTGTAGCGGGGAGGGTATCATACGCCCCACCCACCATGCCTGATGAGCGGCTCGTACCCTGGCCAAGCAACAGATACCACAAACTGTGTTGAGAAATGGCTTGACCGGCAATGGCTCATCAGCATGCAGGCCTAGGCTTTGGTTTGCAGGTCTGCCTCTGTCACTGCGTAGTGCACGGTATCAGACCTTGCGAAGTGGGGAGACTCTCGTCAAGGGAGGACAGATAAACACCTCATCTGGACGACGGGTCGAGTGTTCTGCATCTCAACGCTTCGCTTCCCCCCGAAGCCGGATTCAAGGCTGGCAAATGGGGATGCATGCGAGAGTCCAGCTGGTAATGCTAGCTGGGCGATGGGTCTTTGCTCGCTCTTGCTGCTACCGCTCAGTGATAAGCCCCGGGGTGCCTGGGGAGAGAGAAGTGTTTACAGTCAATAAATGATGGGTCAAGTCATATCTCATTTCTGGTGCGAGGAACTGGCAGGTGGAGTTAAGGAGGGATCTAGACTAGCAATTGTTAGCTGACCGCTCTACCACTCACCGCCGGGGAAAGAAAGGCGGGGGTAGGTGAGTGGGAGAAGGCAGCTCATCGTCACTGGTAAATAGCCGTCAATGAAGGCGCTTATATCTCATATCTTGCACCTTAGTTGCTCGGCGGGGGCTTGCGGCTCAGGTCCGTTTATCTAGTTGGCGTGGGATACATGTGATTCTGGCCACACTCCTTTGAAAAGCCGAAAAGAAGAGCAGAAGAGAGTAAAAAGAATAGAAAAAAAAAAAAGAACTTCCAGCAGCAGAGACCATTTACACGCTCAACATGACCATCACCCCCACCACCAGGCCGAGGCATCCCCACCTCGGTCAGTGGCGTCTCTGAGACACTCCTACCTCTATTTAGTAGGTCACTTTTGAGGCGGGCGCCTTGCCAAAACTCCGGCTTCATGATACATCAGATTTGCGCGATTTAACCTTCAAGGTTTAAACTGTACTAGAGGGAGGCAGCCACCATGGTACTTGCCATTAGAGCACCACGACTCTGAAGACAAGGAATCGACCCTAGCTTAGTGATTAGTGGTAGTGAAGGCAGCATCAAGAAGAGAGACCAGAAGATACTCCTATGCTCTCCTGCCTTGTGAAAAGGATGACCATGGTGAAGCTCGCGCGAGCTTCTGCCCCTTTCAGAGATGTAAGATAATCACCCTGCGACCCATAATGGCCTCGCACGCTTCTCTCTCAACCCACTAGCGAAAGCCGCCCTCCTAGTAACAAGCCTCAAATGCCGGAGGGCGGCGTTCGCGGGGGGGGTGTGTGAGTAGCGTGCGAGGCCATTATGGGTCGCAGGGTGGTTATCTTACA
>JAPFTC010000381.1:0-136645 GCA_030779165.1 Fusarium sp. MBC 441
GGGAAAGGGAAAGGGAAAGGGATGGAGGTTGGAGGACTGGATTGGTGCGGACGAGGATTTTGATCTTGATCTGAGGTGTTGGAGGCAGCGATTCACTGTCGATGCTGGTCAATGACCAAGGCCAGGCTCTCCAGCGACCTCTCAAATCTCCTCACACTTTAGGAAATATCCAAGAAAGCATCAATGGTCGAGATATTCTGCCATTCGAGTCCCTCTATGAGGGAGCTCGTCCACTTAGACGGTAGCCAATTAGAGAATGCCATATTCAATATCAACCAGCATCTGACCAAGATGGGAGACCATACAGTACCGTATTTTATCTGAATTCTGCCATAGCTTGGAACAGAAATTTTGCCTGCTGCCGCATGCTGGAAACACGCAAACGGATAATTTTTAATGTGGTTTGTGGACTAGCGGGCAGTGTCGAGGCAGCGCAGCGCATCTACCATGAATCATCTTCCCGTCTCTTGCGCAACCCAAATCCCCCCACGACAAAAACCGGCGAAATTCTTTCTTCTCTACCTACTTCTGATTCAAGGTTCACTGCTGGTATTCCCCAAGGATGTGGATCCCAAACGAAGTTCCCTGGGAGGATTAGCCTCCCAGTGAATGGGTACCGCTACCAGATCCGCGACGTCCTGCTTTCCCGTATCACAGCGGCCTCACCCTCACCATCCGGCCTCACACGCCTCCGCCTCCTTTTGGACTGACTGGATACACCAAAGGACCCGAACGCCAGGAGGCCAGACAAGAAGAGGTCGCCAAGATCTCGCAGAGTGAATGGTGCCTTCGCAACCCGCTCGCCGAAACCCCTCCGCACCCAGACGCCGCAGAGACGCAATCGCTCACGATTGTTCAGGGCCTCGCCTGCGAGGACGGACGTGGTGCCCAGGTTGTGCGCTGCCACCTCGGCGAAGACAAGAACCGCAGCTACGTCGCCAAGATCTATGATCCCCTCTACTACCCCTACGCCGACCGAGACTTTGGCTCCCCTACCGACGTCACCTATAGGGCAGGCCAGCACTACAGTCGCGAAGCAGCAGGCTTTGAGGATCTCAAGGCTGCAGGAGTCGACGGCCAGTTCACTCCCAAGTACTACGGCTCCTGGACATTCGACATGGTCTTGCTCGGCACTTCTGAGGTGCGCCCAGTGCGCTTGGTGCTTCTGGAGTGGTTGAATGGAATCGATCTCTGGACCATCATGGAAAGGGACGGCGCCAACAATGGCCTCCATACCATGCCTCCCGAGGAACGACTCGAGATTTTTGCCAAGGCTGCAGAGGCAGAAACAAAGCTGACTTACTATGGCGTTATGCACCGCGACTTTGCGCCCAGAAACGTCATGATTGTTGACCAGGCCACAGACGAGGCATCCCACAAAAGAGTGCTCTTGATCGACCTAAACAATTCCATCTGCATCAACCGCCCCAACTATAAAAACAGAGAGTTCCACACAGCATATCCCCTTCCCACCAGCCCGCGCTATCGCTGGTGGGGAGGATGTCCCAATGAGTTCTTGCAATGGGTGCCCGATCCGCATCGCTCCCAGGACGCCGTCTTCAATGGCTGGTTGGAGCAAAAATGGCCAGATCCTTCCAGCGAATACCTCCTGCCGCGCTTCACGCTACCCAGACATCGTCGAACGGCCAAACTCATCGAGTGTGCTTCTCTAGTTCTAGACACTGAGCCTGTCTTTGCACAAGTCTACAGTTGTCACTATTCCCTGCCGTCTGTGGGCTGGTAAGTTTCCCCAAGAAGGATTTCCTCTTAATATAATGACTGAGTATACTAACTATTACAGGTCATCTCCAAGTGAAGTCGGTGAAACCAAGTCGCAGAAAAGCCGTGTTGACCCAGGCGAAAGCGACTCGCCTCAAAGTGGCAGTGGATCACCAAGAAGCGTTTCTGAACCTAAAAGCCCACCTGAAGGTGTACTTAACGAGACCGAGAAGTTGAGAGATTGTGGTGAGCTACAAGACCACGGCAATATCGGAGGCGAAGGCGAGACATGGGCCAGTGGGATCGAGCAAGACGACATGGGCCTACTTGGAAGCGGAATCAAGGAAGCAAACACACCACAGTCAGAGGACAGCCGTTTCACACAGGGATAGGCTGAGAGAGAGAAATGTGGTACTAGACCTCACGGCAGCGAGAAGGCACTCGGTGTACTCGAGGGCACAGAGACAAACATGTGTATGGATGGCAGCGATTCGTTGACACGGTTTCACTCGTTTGGAAGCAAGCAAAGAGGAAGGTGTTTTTAGGATTTGGCTAATAGTGTAATAAAATGTAGAAAACTCGAAGAGTACAAAAGTGATGATATTTCCCGGCTCTCTTTGATCTCAGTGTGGGATGTGGTAGGTGTACATCTTGTGCGTTCTCCTCGTTGAGGGAGGTGGGAAGGATAGGTGAGATATATATCTAACTGAAGGCCTCCCACTTTGCGGGACGTATTCTCAGTATAGAACAACCTGAAACATGGCACCAGCACGGAAGCCTGGCCATAACAGGTCGTCGACGGGATGAAGGCGATGAAATAGACATATCGCATGCCATGTCGTTGCAACGTGCGATGTCCTAGGACTCGGACGAGACCTCTTTTTGTCTCGCTGTGCAAGTCTGAGCTATATAACCAACGGGGAGAGGAGCAGAATACGATGTGGCGCCCTTGGTCTGGTGATTTGTACATGTTCTCAAAGATGACGATGACGGTCGCGGCGATCCCCAAGTCCAACATCTCACGACCGAGATGTAGCCCAGTCTGCTAAGTTGAACCGTTGCATTTAAGAAAACCTCCAAATGTCCTTCCATTTTCGAGATTCTCGATCAAGTCGTCATCCTTGAACGACACCCGAGACAGAGAGGGACATAACCCTTTCGTGTCCCATCACTACGGGTTAACGGGTATCCAGAGGCGTCTTTGGAGCATATATCTCTCCAACAGTGGTGTTTCTCTTCACAAGTCCGGGCTGCCAGCGAGGACGCAGGTTCAGTGAACCATTGGCATGGCCCTTCGAAGGATGTCGACAGCTCCAGTCTCTGCGAATATCGGATGACGAGGTGACGGTCTCTGCTTGAGGAAGTACCAGAGGGACTATGTGTTCATCTTTTTGGGATGGACAGTCGACGACGCCTTCGTTGACCCTAAGGGCCCATGAATGGATTGCCTCGCCTGGGCGAGGGCAGGTCTTTGACTTATTCCTCCCACAGCCAGTGAAAGGAATTGACTCATAGGCCAAGACTATAATAAAAGTGCGGAGATGGGTAGTTTCTATAGCGCAGAGATCCGTTGTGTCCTGAACGGTGTCTGACCGTCTCGGCGCGTCATCGTCATCCAAGCTCCAGGGGTGCGGCTCACTACTCGAGTGACGGGATTTCTATATAGGTATGGTGACAATGTCATCTATAGACACAAGAGAAATATAGCTAGTCAAGGATCTAATAGGACTTGTACATTGGAGAGTGCCTCCACGATGGGCGGAGGCTCCTGGAGACACAATGCGTACGAATCTCGTCATATTCCAGTATATAGGGATGTTGTGGTGGATCTGATATATAGAGTACCTAATAGAGTATGCTCAACATTGATGAAGGCGACAGCTAGGGCTCAGTCGGGGTTTTTATGGGTTTTTGGAAAATGGCTGCCACCTATCTTTATGTCTTTGCGAGCAGATTTAGGAGCAGAATGACCAAGTTTGCATGCACTGACACAACACAAAGACAGCAAATCAACCTGTTGTTGTTATTTCGGTAACAATTTAATAGATACAGTAATTGCTATCATATCCAGCTTTTCCCTCACAAGATAAATCATAAATATCGCCTTGGTAATACTCTCAAATTATGGAGTGGTTGTCTGGGACGCTTGCCTCTGGGTGTTGATGGGGGCAAGCATCAAGGCGCAACTATGAGCTTGGTTGCACTGAAACACGCAAGAGCACAGGAAACTTGAAATAGATAAGCATAGAGTGCATGTTGCCGTCTGCATATTGCCAAGATTGTTCATCATGGCTGCTGGATCGGGCACCAACCTGTTGCCACCCGAGTTGTTCACACTACTCAACTGTTTGAATGGACTAGCCAACACTGTCCAACATGTGGCTTATTGCCCCCTGTCGGCGAGCTTGTCGTGAGTATAGTGCCAATTAATAGTCAAGCAAACTTGACTGGCCAAATGATATATGATCAACCCACGGTTGATGCTGATTGCTTGGTATCAAGCTTGTAGTACCCCCCTGGACGGGTCGTGGCATCCCGTCTACGCCACCAAACAATATTAAACAACAACCAACCCAAGCAGACCATCCAGTGCTTAGAGAAGAAATTTGAACAGTGCAGGTCACCTGCCGAAGTGCGAGAGTAGTGCTCACTTGACCCCACGGCTGCACACCTTTATCATACCCCCTTTCTCCCTCTCAAATCTTTTCCCCTGTCAAGGTCTTTTCATCATGGCTTCCTTCGCAATGATGGCCAAGATGGCTGCTCAAAAGAAATCTGACGCCGACCAGAAGGACGACACCCCAATGTACGCCATACGGGACGTTCCCGGCAAGGGGAAGGGTCTCATCGCAACCAAGCCCATCCCGTCAGGCACTCGCATCCTAGCCGAAGCCCCCATCCTTACGAGCTCGATCCTAGAGCTCCCAGAAGTCAAGACTGCTCTCGTTGACAATGTCAACAAGCTCCCCGCAGTTGAAAAGGCTGCCTTCCTCGACATGGCCACTGTGGAGGATGAAGCTTGTCACCCACTCTGGGCCAGGTTCATCTGCAACAGCATGGAGGGCCCGGAGCGGGAGATTCGCAGCGTCTACATGACGGCCTCTCGCATCAACCACTCCTGTGTCAGCAACGCCCACCAGGACTGGAACGGCAAGCTGAGCAAGCTCACCATTCAAGCCATCAAGGACATTGCCGAGGGCGAAGAGATCACCGTCTGCTACTTCAACAAACACAAAGATCGGGCTGGGCGTCAGGATGCCCTCATCCTCTTCACTTGCACCTGTAGCCTGTGCTCTCTCCAGGGCCATCGCCTGGCGGAGAGCGACCAGAGACTTCGCACCGCATCGCAGCTCTACGACCTCGTGACGAACTGGGTTGAGCTCAACCCCGACTCGGGATCGAGATGGCTCCACGCCACTCGGGCTTGTATCGACCTGTTCACCAAGGAGGGCGTGGCCGTGTTCCATGCTGGCTATCTCTACTCGGTCGCCTTCAAGGCAGCTACCCATATTCGTGATGCTGCTAGATCGAAGATCATGCTTGACCGGCAGATTGAGGCCAACACTCTCCTCTTGGGTAGTGACCACCCCAAGGTGGAGGAGGGCTGGCACAAATTCCAACTCCTCATGATAGGTGAGATGACGTCCTTCCTTCACGGAATCAATACGCTCGATTTCCCCACTGCACTCCAGGGCGAAGCCTTTGAGGACTGGCTCTGGAAGAACAAGAAGGCCTGCAACAACGGCCCTGCCGATCTCAGCAACGAGGCCGTTTTCCCTCGTTTCTCGTACCTTCCCATCGAGCAAGCGGAGAGCCCGGATTACTACGCTCTAGGCGCCGACGGTCGAACTTATCGACCTCTCAAGAACTGGTGCGTTCTTGCAGAGATTACTCGTGTGAGCACCGTGGCTGGGTGTAGCTGGCTCCTTGTCCAGGATAACCACCATACACTTTACTCAATCTCGTTTGAGTCTGGAGGGCAGAACTCGACAGCCCTTACGCCTAAGCCCCAGGTTGGTTGGACCGTTGCGCTCATGTATCCCAGACGGGAGGGCATCATGATGGGGCGAGAGCTTCGCCATCTGCTTCGCGTTACGGAGCAGGGGAAAGATCTTGTCAAGGTATTGTCCCAGCCCTAGTTGTTGATGCAACATACTGACAATTCAAATAGATCTTCCAAGTCTCCATGGGCAGTCTGATGGCGCTGAATGCTCGCGTGCAGCAGTTCTCGGCCCGACATGTCGGCGGAGCGAGAAGCTGCCATGGCTGTGAACGCAAGGGAACCTCGTTCAAGGCATGCGCTCGATGCAACCTGTTTTGGTATTGCAACCGGGTAGGACTCTTAAACTGACACCGGCGTTGGGTTGTTATGCTGATCGATGTACAGGATTGCCAGATGAGAGGTTGGCGCGATAAGACCCACAAGCACGACTGCAAGCTGCTCAAGGACCCTGACCTGAAGGCCATGTTCCACACTGACTGGGACAACATGGGCGAGAGAATGTTGAGTTTCCCTCTGTGAGCTCGTTGAACAACTGGCTCAGCACTCGAGGGCATATTGAGGTGCCGAGCGTGACGGTGGACGAGCGTTCTTGAACGATGACTTGCGCTATGTTTGGAACGGAACTGCATGGTTGAACATGTTCATGTATCGGTGTCAAAATTAAATCGCTCGTAAAGTATCTAAATGCAAATGCCGTCTATAAACTTTTACCGTGACCAGAATCTGATCTTGCTCACGAAACTCGCCGGCCTACCAGAATCATCAGAGCTGGTAGGGCTTGCTTGGCGGAATGACACTCGTCTCGGCTTGACATAGTAAAGGTCAGCCTCTCTGAACGAGTAATCAACGTTTGGGTTTGATGGAGAAGCCATCTGCCACGCTTGTGACACCTCTCCAGGTTCCAGTCTCTCTCCACCCGCTGAGCTGCCCGAGCTGGAACTTTCACTTGTACTTTCAGCGATGCTCTCAGGGGTCAATCTTCCCAGAGGCTTGAATTGATGATTCCTCTCGTAGAGGCTCGATGAGGACCTCTCGGGCCTTGGGGATCGGAAGTATGTACGTAGCAGCTCTGGCGATACTGGCTCTGAGCCGAAAGACGAAGCACGAGGCGAGCATACTGACGGCGCTTTTGAGCTAAGTGAGCTATTCCTCTCATGATCGACTACTAAGCCCCGTACAGACAGGTTGGTGATAGTCGTAGGGCGCCTTGAGAGTTGTCGAAGGCCAAACACTTGAGGGCGTTCCTGATCCTCGTCCCTGTCCGGCTGCTCCGGGCTTGTATTTCTGTTGGCCGCAGCTATGGCAAATTGGACGAGGTCGTAGGCCGAGGGAACGAGAAACATGCCAATCATGAAGAGAGCATGGAACATCAATATGATAGATCCGAGAGCACTGGAGGCCTTGTGGCTCGCAAGATCAGGAACCATGCCCACACACATAAGCAGGACGCATAGTCGGGCGCATGTTGCCACAGTAGCTCTGGAAAGTAAGCCAGACACTGACCAAGCCCATGTGGCAAGACCAAGCTGGCCAACTTCGCAAGCCATTAGGACAAACAGCTGCTCCGTTCCAAAGTGTTGCAAGCCTCCGATCACAGACCCGCGGAGCACGAGAAAGCCAAAGGTAGCCAGCGTATAATAGTCTTGGGTTCGCGAAGGCACTTCATCGGCTTCCTGCCTATGGAGCTCGTCGATAAGCAGATATCCCATATTCTGGGGGCTCCGTGAAGCTAAACCCCACCAACATCCCATGATCAATAGGCAGATCGCCAAGACTGTCAAGGCAGTGTAATAAGATGGCAAGAAGCGAGCCATGTCAATCTGGTACGTTGCCCAGGCCGTAAGAGGAAGTAAGAGGTAGCTCAGAAAGACACGCAATGCAACCCAGATGGTTGCCTTGTGACTGTCTTGAGTAGAGCCCTCCATACTCCACTGTCCACCTTGTCGAAACCAATCTCGTGTCCATCTGAGGCTCTGGCCGACGTGGATGAGAATGAAGAGGCAGATGAGAATGACGACGGCTAGAGTGGCGATGTTGCTCCAAGTGCCCATAGTGACAGGGGCACCCATGACTTGTATCATGTGTTCGAGGCCCGAAGTTCCACCAAAGGTGCCATTGATCTCATGGATGCCATCATGGATGCCAAAGTAGAGGGAATGCCTGATCACGATGCCTCGTTGGAGCATTAGAGTTGACCAACTGGCAGCGCTGACAATGGGTTGCAGAAACCCGGGATAATTGAGGCTGAGGGCTCCGGCAAAGAAGATGAATTGGATATACGAGAGACAATCGGCGATCCTGGTGAGGTGCGACCTGTTGGATGTCCTTTGAACGGAACCCTCTTCTTCGTCTTGTAGCGGTTGCACCAGATTGGACCACTCTCGCCAGCCAGCAGCAAGAATCACCAATACGAAGGTAATGACCGGACCCCAGAAGGAAATGCCTTGCATAGTTGGACCAATATCTGGTGTCAGGAAGCCATTCAGGCATCCAACTGGTAGGTCATCGGAGCCCCTGATATCCACCTCCAGCTCGAAAGCCGCCAAAGGCGCTGGATGATCGATTCGGAAATCGACTTTGAAGTACTGTATTCGCTTTTCAATCTTCTGGGCGGTCCAAAGTTTCGTCTCGCAAGTCGAGTTTAGAATCTCGCCATGGTATCGGCTCGTTCCACCGAGAGCAGCCAAGCTCAGGTCTATCGAGGCATTCTGCTGACGGATTTGTTCGCACGATTTTAGGTCCGCATATTCGCCCGAGATTATCAGTTTGAGTCGTGTGTCGTTGTGTCGTTCATCGAGGGACGCCGAGAGGCTATAGGGAGTGAACTGAGGATGCGACGAGAGAGCCTCTCCAGAGGCCGAGATGCAATCCCGGATCTGGACATGCGCAGCCAGACCAGGACGCGCGAGGAAAAGTAAAAGAGCGAAAAGTAATGACCTGAAGGAGGGCATTTGTGTTAGAGAATAAGAAAGAGAGGTGGTAGCTGGCATGGCCGCCGCCGTCAACGAGACATGAAGAGAAAGGAGAGACAATGAAGGGACGTTGGAAGATCACGAACCTGCAATCAATCCCATTCCATTGCAGGGGAAGGGTTCAAAAGACCAGGCCTTTTCCGGGGCAGCCTTTCGATTTCTGCAAAATCCCCATCCAGGAACCCTGGAAGCCCCTGGCTAGTGACGTCGCAAGCGCTACAAGGCCTGTAAAAAAAGAGCTCTGTGGAGCGTCCAAACACCCGGTCTCTCTGTGGATGCCGCTTACAGAAGCGATCGTCGTCATTTCGATGGGGCTTAAACCGTCGTGGCCTCCATCATGGAGCCTCGGTGCATTGTGGCGATCCAGAGGTTGAAGAGAGCCTGACTCGTCCGTTACGCTAGCGGACAGAAGTGGAATCAGGCGGCCTCTCCGAAGACCCAATGAGCCGGAGCCGAAGAAGAAGCGTGGTGGATAACTTGGACTTTAGCATTGCCATTCTGCCATTGAGAGTGTCGCTGAGAGTGCCGTTGAAAGGTGCCGTTGAGAAGTGCCGGAGACTCGTGATGGCATCCACTTGAGGATGGGAAGAGCACACTCAGGTCACGTGGTCATTCACTGCGTGTACATTCAATCAGCAGTTTAACCTTTGGTCTTCTATTCCCAATTTATCTCAAATAATAACATCGCAAGAGCTCATTTCAAAGATCAGTTTACACTTGTTGCTTCCTTTGAGACAAAATCGGTGGTGTTTATGTCCTTTGTGCGAGAGAAGAACCAAAGGTTCGAGCTCACATTTGCAATAAGTCTAGCAGAGAGAAACGAAACACAGGGGCTCGTCCTAGATACCCGGAGCCTCAACGGTTTCCAATTGCCGAGTTGGTTCGTCAAGGGAGATCATCATCCGAGCAAAGGTGATGGTATTCCGCGGCTGAAATTCTGCAGGGCGAATCCGATAGTTAGACATTGCATGGGGCTGAACCACCGGGGAAGCGGATGATATTCATGCCCCCGACAATGGACGACGTTTCCTTCTTTCAAGCCCTGTTGTGTAGCCGAGGGCGTTTTCATGGTTCACAATGTAGATCGTTTTGTTCAGCTCTCCTCAACCTGGTTCACCAGCGCCCCCTTAGACAGCCATGCAGCAACAATGAGACTATCGTCACTGCACTTTGGGAACTCTGCTCAGAACGTGCGTCTCAAAGAATTTGGTTCGTTGATTACACAATGTGAGACTTAGCTTACATTCGGTGAATGAAGCCTGTCTCGGAGTTACCAGAATAACAACACACTTATCACATTTGATGTACTCTCACCACCATTGTGGCTTTGAAGGTTTCGGTCCGCCATCGTGCAGGAGGGATGTTGACACTGGATCCCCGATGCATATGTCTCAAGCAGTCTCCGTTCATCGACGGAACTCAACAAAGTGTTGTCTGGTGTGAAGGAGGGGCGTGGGTTGAGTTGAGTTGGGATGTGTCTACTCAGCAGGAGAGAAAGGGACATGAAAGTGCATGAAGCACCTACAGCCCTTCTGATCAAGCCACGAAAGGGACGCAATCTTCACACTCGGGCAGTTCGTCCTGTCCCGCGCTTGCGGAAACAATTTGCGGAAACAATCTGAAATAGATATGACTGGGGATTTTCAATTGGTGTACAAGGTGTTGTGTGTTGAAGAATTGGCTTCTCTGTGTCATCAATCATCATCATCTTCAACTACATTGTTTAAAAAGCTCTCTATGACTGAGTCGAACCGATTCTGACTCAGTTAACCCATCAAGAACCGGGCGACGGAGTAGAATCAAAGAGAACATTGCTCGATTTCCAAGCCTGATCTTCGGCAGTTTGCATGACCGGGTATCATTGAGGCTGAGATTGCCGGGTATTACAAGACGTAGATTGACGGATATTGAAACGAGACAACAACTCTTTGCATGAGATAACAAGAGAATGTCAATCAAGTATTGGCGGTAAGTTTACCCCGCGAATGGCTTGATTGATTGGCTCAGAAAGGCCGCAGGGGTCTATGTAAGTGGAAGGTCGAGAGAGACTGGGCGCGGGATACCGTTCTCAAAGGGTGGGATGAAGCAAGCCTCGGGTGACGACAAGTACATCGCTGTCTCACCTGCGAGGGATATCACTCGGCATTGGTGAAAGCCGTTCAATACCCGCTGCATCAACTGACCGGGCAAGCTGGTGGCTTGCCGGGTAGGCAGGGTGTTACCGCCCCGTTTCAGCTTTGGATGAACTCAGAGTCAACCAACACTTAACGCCGCCCAGAGCCTGATCTCTTATTCACCTCTTCACATCTCCCTTTCATGCCTATTACGATTTACCGACACCGAGAGGAAATCTAGGTCGTTCCATAAACATCAACACTTCAATTCTGCCCGGCTACAACAGCTGCCACTGACCTGCCTGTCGTTTCTCCACCCAGTACCCTTCCCAAGACTGCCAGCGGAGTGATTGGGTAGTTCATCAAGTGCCCTACCACAACATAAACCCGATTCCTTCTATTCCAAAAGCTTCGCAGAGCGCTGCGGTGAGTTGATATAGGCAACAATGGGCCAAGATATTAGTCGCCAGCTCGCCCCTGGCCCGGTTGGTCCGTCACCACCCAGCGGACTGGACCAAGGCATACTCAAGCCCTTCACTCGTTTGAAGGAGGGCCCCTATCTGCACAACCGCTCAGAGAGGGATGTCTTCCGGATCCTCATCGACTGCTTCCGCCTCCGCCTGGACGAACAGTCTCATCACGACAAAAAGGGCGAAGAGGGCACCATTTACGCCGGTGCTGACGATTCTCTGCCTGCCTTCAGGCGGTTCCTCGAACTAGCGGCAACCCGAGAGGACTTGCTTCCGCCGTGGTGGACACCCGAGAAGCAAAGGGAGTGCGAAGAGTTTGCCATGTCTGGAAACAAATTCCAGGACTTGCACATGGCGCTGGACGAGCAGGGCACAACCCTCCAATATATGGACTCGCGATTCGCTCCGCAGCTTCGAATCCTTGCTGAGGCAATCTACAGAAATACGCCTGACGGAAACAGTTTGTTCCCGAGGTTGTGTGAGTTGGCTCAGATGGAGGATGAACAGGAAGAGCTGGAAAGAACCGAGCAGGTTTTAAGAGACCATATGGCAAGGATGGAAAGGGAAGAACAACGGGCTTGAAACAATGTAGCAGTACCTTTGTTAGACACGCGAGCATAGGTATTGGTTTGGTCTTGGGAAAAGTACAGTTTTGTTAACAGTTTAAGCTGAAAGAGCCATTGGCTTGGGAGGATCAAGGTTGGAAGTAGGATTGAACAGGGCTCTAGGCTATCATCACATCAAATTGAATCGTCCTTTCTTTTACAATGATTGGAACCTTGAATTGTTATTGAGGCAAGTGCGTAGGGCGCCCTCATCCATACTTGAAAGCTCTCTGGCGGCTCAGCCATCCTCCTCCACATTTCATCAACATCCACCACTCCACCCGACATCAAGCACAATCTTTGGGTTCATCTATAACATCGCTACTTGCAGTCGTTAAAATGGGAAAAATCCGTTCTCTTGTTACATCTTTGGGTAAAAGAGTGGCCCAGAAAGGGAAAAAAGACACCGACGAAGACGATGGCGACTCGCTCACCGGCGATTACCCCAACGAGAGCCCGTCTGCTGACGACAGCTCTGTAGGTCATTACCCTGGGATTTGACAAGACCCCCATAGGCTCATCACTGGCTCGCCATATAACCAGTCAGGAACTGACCTGCGGCAGCCTCTTAAAGATGAGGAGGACGAGTTTGTTCCCCTGACGCGACAACCCTCCCGGCGGACTGAGCATCCATCCACGGAAGCAATACCTTCTTCTTCTTCTCAGGTTGGCGTTGAAGACTGGTTCTCAGCCCCGAACACCTCTCGATCCTCGTTCAAACATGGTGAAAGCCTGTCAGTTGTGTATGAGGATCCTGTCAAAGAAGCAGAGCCAGGTCGAGTAGAGCCCACCCCCTCTCCACCTCGACGACCTCGCAAACAAGTCAGGTTCAGCTACCCTCCAGCTGAAGCAGGGCCATCTCGCAGACCTCCAGATTATACACCGCCTCCACCTCAATGGGATGAACGCATACGGACCAACTTTGGACAATCCTCCACTGAGGCAGAACAATCTTCTCTACCGGATCCTGCGCAACGTTTGCTGCAACCTCGCCAAATGAACTTTTTGTCACTCAATGCCATATCCCATGAGGTCTTCACCACTCAGATGTTCAAGAACCCCTTGTTCTGGACAAACCAGCAACTTCAGGCTATAAACTGCACCATGTTGAGCGAGTTGGCGTCCAGACAACTCCCCAACAACGCAGCTTGGGAGCGCAATATCAAGTCTTCCACAGCATTCCGCAACCCGTGGAAGGACGTTGCTGCATCGCCATTGACCGCTGCTACAAGAGTCATCGATCAATTGAACCAAGGGACAACTTATTCTTGTTGGTACCTTGTACCGGCTTTGCTACGTGGGTTTGGCCTTTGGCCTGCAGCTTGGAGGTAGCTTTTCTCTTCACCCTCGATAGATTCCTTTGACTGACGCATCCAAGATCGATGATCCCGTATCGATATCGTGAAGCTGACATCCTCAATATCCCAATCCATAACACGTACAGCTAGAAGGAGTCGACCAGGGAATACCCTCAAATGGCCCATTTCGAGTTGGGCAACCTTGACGACAATCGCAAATTTCTCTGCGGGACAGGTACTGGTGACGAAGAGATGAAGCGTCGCGCGCAGGCGGAATACGAGCGAATTTGTCCTAAAGACAAGTTTAGCGATCCCTTTATTGTTGCAGTTATGATCGCTCTAGCCCAACAGCAAAGGCTGTTCATTGACAGTCAACCGCCAAAGCCAGATCCGAAAGGAAAGATGCCCGCATACATGTCTGCCCAGCGAATCTGTGGCGCTTACCAAAGCAGATCTTTCTTGGTTGGTCAAATATTCCTAAGGCAAAAGGCTATGATGCTAACTTGTGGGCTAGGTTCATGTTTTCGTCACCTACAGAGAAGCACCCGGCTTTCATGTGTACAAGGCACATGTTCCAATACAGCTCCTCGACAGATTGGCAGACCCAGGCCGGTATAGCCACTCTGGTAGAATGATTGTGAACCACCATCGCATCAACCTCAGAGCGCCTTCAGCCGTGCTGGAAGAGTTGAGCCGTGTCCTTGGCCTCCCAATTGACCAACCGCTCCTCAGAAACATTGGAAGCATGGGAAAGCGAAAATAGCGGCGGAACAAGTCATTCTAGCGTCTCTATTGTCTTTGTCACCATGGCTTGAATCTGTTGCCATCTTTGGCGTAGCAGTTCTCGCTGGTTTCCCAAGCCTTCCTCTGTTTCGTCTATCTCGTCCATGGTCTTGGCAATTATTCCCAGAAAATCCTTTAGAGCCATCAGCAACAGCTCATTCACCTCATCTTGTGACGCATGCCCATCATCCACGGCGTCAAAGAACCTTTGCCATTGCCCGGGGGTGCAGCAGAGCATCCGCAGAGCCACCTGAGTGCGGTGGCAGCCAAGTGTCTGGTCGTCAAGAGTGAATCTACCCAGGAAGTCGACACTCGCAAGCTCTGCGCGCTGAGACTTGTTTAGTAGCGGGAGTATCACATCATCAAGATAGACCTCATCCCAGCGATTTGTACCGAGAATGAAGCCGTACTCGGTAAGGAGGAAGTCGTTCGAATGAGGTCCATAGGACACATACACTTCCTCACCTTGACGATAGACACGGTCCGCTTTGATGGTGTACCCTAAAGGCGAGAAAGAGAGTTGACAACCCTGATCTGCGTGGTTGAAAAGGTCAGCGGCTGGCATACAGACCAACCGATCAGACTGAGCGTATGCTTTCATCTTGGGCATGCTGTTGTAGAAGGTTCTGGTGTTGATGAGCACCCAAGCGTATAGATAGTCATCTCGAGTTAAATCCGGAAAAGCGTTTAGGACAATTTCACACTCGCGTCGAAAAGTAGCAGTCTGTTTCTCCAGGAGGTTCTTTGCTCGCCTTGGGAGCAGTAGCTGTAGCTCACTCGGCCACATCATGGGCATGCCAGATTCTAGGTCCTCCTTGGTTGGGAGAACCGTCTTCCAGACGGCAAAGTCATCGCTCTTGTCAAGAGCAATCTCGGCAGCCAAGATGCCGTGAACTGACACGCCATGCAAAGCCTTGAATATGTGCTTTGGCACGGTGTCTATTGTGCGAAGGGCTTTCATTGGGACAGTCAAGATGGCCTCATTTTGCTAGAAAATTAATTAGAAAGATTTTGAGGAGGTTGGAGTTTCTTACTCTAATGTCCCGAGTTGCGACAACACCAATACCCCTACCAGGGAGAATTCGAGGTTCAATGCCTTTCAACTTGACGCCTTTGCCCTCAGCCCAAGGCAGGAAAGCTTCGTCGATGGACATTTTTAGTACATCTACCTGGAGACTCCCTTACCATTTACTTTCCAAACTTGTGAATAGTTAAGTATCCCAGAAGGCCAAAAAAAAAAAATCACAGCAAACAAGGAGTTTTTGAGCCCTTGAGCGAGCTGTTGACTCATTCATTAATGGGATCCTTTCATGCAAGCACATCGCAAAGTTTCTACTGGATGGCGAGCTTCCAATTTGGGTTAGTAAGCACAAAGCCGAGCTTCGGCATGTTAGCCACGTGATGCCTCCAGCGTCATAGCTCCAAGCAGCTACTGTACCTGGTCACTTGGACCGACCTTTGGATGAGATCAAACCGTTGGGAACGCTCATGCTTCGTTCCAATTCTTGTTGATTCTCTTTGAATTGTTTCTTCTTCTTAAGTCTGTTGTTCATCTGATATGCGCTTGTCGATGAATCATACTCTTTTGCGCATTCCAGACCATCGCCGGAAGCTCTCAGCCTCGTGAGACGCTGCGACCAGCTCGAAGACACCTTTTCACATCTACCAGCAAGAAGAGAGGTTCTCAACTCTTCGGCATCTCTCGGCCTTGTTTCGTCCTCTAAGCGCTTCATTTGATCATACTGATTACCCCATTTCTTCTCTTTCAAAATGTTTTATCAAGGATCCCTCCAAGACGGAATCTCGACCGCAGTCGGTCAACAGAAGCTCGTCCTCTGCTTCGTGACAGGTATGTCTTTGATCCCCTGCAGCGTCGACAAAGGCAATGTGCTCACGTGTGCCGCAGATGAGAGCGAAGAGGGCGTGCAGTGGGAGACGGAGTTTCTGACCGATGACACGGTAGGATTTCTGGATCTGCAGATCAATGGCCTGGGGTTGGTTCTCTTGTCGCTAACCGCAGTGTGCAGCTGAGCGACCTCATTAAGGACCATGCCATCGCACTCCGCCTCACAGCCGGCTCTGAGGAGGCTGGCTACCTGGCGCAGATTTTCCCTCTACCTCGGACTCCTACTGTGGTTATCATTAAGAATGGTGACCTGAAGGAGTACATTACGCCTGGCACCAGCAAAGAGGATTTCATCCGGAGGGTCCAGAGTGTCTTCAACTCCACAACGTCGTCATCGTCAGCTGCCACCCAGCCGGCCCCAGCACCACCTAGTGCCCCAGCGCAGCCAGAGCCCCCGGCGGCTGCACCACCAGCCGCAGCTCCTCAGACTTCAACGTCTGAGAATGTTCGTCGGATATTAGCTGACCGGGCGGCTAGATTGCAGGAACAGAGGGAGGCCGATAAAAAGGCCAAGGAAGAGCGCGCAAAGGCCGAAAGGGAAAAGGCAAAGGCGGCCGCCATGGATAAGGACAATGCGGCTGCGCACAAAGCGGCTGATGCTGTGAGAAAGCGCAAGCAGCAGGATCAGGAGGAGCGTGCGAGAATCCTCAAGCGCATTGAAGATGACAAGGCAGAGCGGCGGATGCGTGCCGAAGAGCGCCAGAAGCTGCGTACTGAGACGGTTGAAACTCCCCTGGAGGCGGCGACCAAGCTGCCTTCCATGACCAAGGTCGGCAGCATGACGGCGCTTCAGGTACGACTCTTTGATGGATCGACGCTCCGGTCGCGGTTCAAGTCGGAGACAGCTCTCAAGGAGGTGCGCGAGTGGGTAGACGAGAGCAGGACGGACGGAAAGCAGCCGTACACGTTCAAGCAAGTGCTTACACCGCTACCCAACAAGAACATTGACGAGACGGAGGAGGACAAGGCCATCGGAGATCTCGGCCTCTCTCCGTCGTCAACGCTGGTGTTGATCCCCGTCAAGAAGTACGTATCTGCGTACAATGACTCAGGGAACATCTTTACGAGGTTCATCTACTTTATCCTGGGCCTTTTTACATGGTTCTTTGGACTCTTTGGGTCGAGGGAAGACCGTGGAGCGCCGCAGGCACCGGCGCATGACGACGATGCACCAACCAGCCCTCGGGATGAGTCCCGGATCCGAGCCTTCCAGAACCAGCAGAGAGACCAACAACTGTACAATGGGAATTCTGTGAGTTGCGTCTCCGTTCTTAACATATCATGGCATATTCACTAACATTAGCAAGTTGAATTTCGAACCACGACCAGATGAGGAAGAGAAGGATGCGTAATGTTTCCCAGTGGAGTGGGATGGAGATCTTTTTTTGTTCTTTTGGTATTATACAATGGATGGTTATGCCGAGAGTTGTAACAGTAGTATTTTCCCACCAGATCCCGTAATAACGCACGCTAGTCAAGGGGAAAACCAATTCCCTATGCTCTTAATCCCCAGGTTTGATATCAAAGTCTCTCTTTTTTTTGTTCCCTCGTGTCTAAATCGTAACGGACATATGATGAGTCAACACTTAGTTGGTGCCGGCGGCAGCCTGGCAAGCCTTGAGCTGCTCAAGGTACCAGTTGCAGATCTGCATGTTGCCGTTGTTGTCGTCCATGCACTTTGTAAAGTTCTGGGCGGCGCCGGCGCAGTTGTTGTAGGACTGCTCCTGGGAAGCGGCCTGGGCCTGGACGGGGGCGGGAGCGGGCTCGGAGGATCCGCCAGAGAAGAGGCCGCCTATGGCGTGGCCGACCGAGGAGCCGATAGCGACACCGCTGTAAGGATCGAGGTTAGCTACACGTGTCTGGAGGAGAGGCTGTGACAGGGCCATGATGTGTATATCATGCTCCACATGGGAGAGTGTCCAAATGGCGGTTCGGGACTCTGCTCCGGTTTGCGATTGAGGACGAGGATGACTCACGCAGCAGTGCTGGCCATCTGGCCAAAGAGACCCGGGCCTTGGGGAGCGGCAGCCTGAGGAGGCATGGCCTGGGGAGGAGGGTGAGCAGCGGCGGGAGGAGGAGCAGCCATGGTGGCGGCAGGACGAGCCTGCTGAGGCTTAGGAGCGGGCGCCGAAGCGGTAGGGCGCGAAGGAGCGCGGCCGACGGATCGTTGACGAGGCATTGTCGATGTGTTCGTTAGAGAAAGGGTGTATTTGGTGAGGTTGAATTTGAATGTTGAGGAAAAAGAATGTGTTAAGTTTCCCGGCGGCGTAGAAGATGGGGAAAGAAAGAATGCCGGGGACTCGGATTTCGGTGGTTCCAAGCCTGCAAGGACCGCGACCAATGGGAGCTCACGGGTTTCCATGGAGGGTGCCCCGTAAGGCCTCGGTATAGGCATGAGCTGCGGCGGGCAAAGCAAGGGTCCAGAGGGATCCAGGGCCTTCTTCCGTTGACAGCCGCTGGATGCATCACGGAGTTAAGGAACGGGATAATTAACTGAGTAAAACAGTCGTGCTTGTTTATTTCTAGAAGGAAATTCTAGACGGGCTCTTCTTCTGTATACTCTATCATGAATTTTTGCTTCTTTTCCCATCCATACTTTCTACAACAGCCATTTAGGGCGTGCATCTGCCCATGAATCGGGGATACAGGCATGCCTCTCGTACTGTCCAGAGCTTGAGAAGCCAAGCCAAAAATCTGCAAACAGTCAGCAACAAATTCGTTCATCATGCAAGGCAAACAGTACGCACCGTTCTGCTCCGAGGCCGTATCCTCCATGGGGCGTAGAGCCGTACTTGCGCTGGTCCGTGTACCAGAAGTAGCCCGAGGGGTCGATTCCTTCACGCTTGTATCCAGCCATGAGCTCCTCCCAGTCCCAGATTCTCATGCTGCCTCCGACAATCTCTCCGACTCCGGGCATCAGGCAGTCGACGGACTCAGTCACGCGAGGATCGTCCTCGGCTTTTTGCATGTAGAAGGACTTGATCTCGACAGGGAAGTGAGTGAGGAAGATGGGACGGTTGATCTCGTCAGTCATCTTGCGCTCAGCAGCCTCGGCACTGAAGATGAGTTAGCAATGCGGTACGTTAAACTTGAAGCCTACACATACATATCATCGCCAAAGGTGTGGTCGTTGCCCTCCTCGTTCTTGATGCCTCGTTCCCGGAGCCAGTCAATGGCATCCGAGTAGCGCATTCGCATGAATGGCCTCTCAGGCTTCTTGAACTCAGGGTTGTACTTCTTGATGGCCTCAGCAGCGATGGGGTTCTCAAGAGCCAGGTCAATAACTCGGCAGATGACATGCTCGAGATGGGCCAGGAGGTCGTCGAATGTGATAAAGTCCAGCTCAGCCTCGACGTGAGTGTACTCAGAAAGCTATTAATGATTAGTACCCAACCTTATTGGTAGCAATATGAAAGCACTTACATGGCGGCGTGTAAGAGACTTCTCAGCTCGGAACGACTTCTCGATACAGTACACATCACCCAGGACGGGCAGGACAGTCTCGAGGTAGAGCTGACTCGACTGAGTCAAGTACGAAGTCTCACCGTAGTAGTCAAACTTGAAAAGAGTGGCACCACCCTCAACCTGGGTCTGCACAAGAGCAGGAGGGCTGACCTTCTTGACATCCAATTCCTTGTACGTGGTGTGGAAGGCCGACTCAATGACGTCGCGAACGAACATGATGGCGGCGGGCTTCTCGTGACGGAGTGTGAGATGTCGCATGTTGAGGAGGGTTTGGGTGTCGCCGTCGAGGGGCACCTGGTTGGTAAAGGCATCGTCGCCTCCAGGGGCTCGGGCAATGATCTTGAAGAAGTCGGCGCGCAGCTCGCGGTCGAGGGGGGCGTGGGCACCGGCGGGGACCTCCCAGAGCTCACCGATGATCTCCATCGACGTCTCCCGCATGAGGGTCAGGGCATCGTATGTCTTGGAGAGGTCGCCAGAGAGGAGACACTGCATCTGGTTGAGTCCTCGGCGGAGCGTCACAAAGATAAGACCACCCTGCTTGGCAACGCGCTGAACGCGGCCTTGGACAGAAACCCGCTTGACTCCCTCGGCAGGCTCATCCTTGCTCTTTCGGAGCACTCCAATGACAGCGGCGTCGGTCTCGCCAAGGTTGATCCGGACGGGTTCAGGAAGGGAAGGATCGTTGACAATCTGGATCTTCTTGGCCTCCTCCAGAACGGCCTCACGAGCAGCCTCTTCTTGTGCCTCCTTCTCGGCTCGCTTAGCAGCAGCCTCGAGCTTCTTCTTTTGCTGAGCGGCGTAGTTGGTAGCCTTCTTCAAAGCCGACTTTGCAGCAGGCTTGTACTCCTCATCATCCTTCTTCTTGACCTGGTACTCTGACTCGGCGCCGTGGCGGAAGAAGGCCTCAAAGATGGTCTTGTAGGGAGCTGATTCGGTTCCCTGGACCTCGGGAAGGTCGCTGCCGGCCTCTTCGTCAATGTAGATGACGGCCATGATTTTTCGTCGTCTATTCGTTCTATCTCTGCGAAAATGAGGAAAAAGAATTTGGGCGCCACGAGATAGATACGGGATGGAGGGGTTTAGTGCCCCGCGATCGCCTTGGGCCTTGACTCACAGCCAATTCATGAGCCGATAGTGGGGGAGGAAATATTAGTCATTCCTTATCTGCCCCGATAAGAAGTTGCTGGGATATGGCAGCTTCGAGGTCCCAATGGATCCTGGAGATCAGACGCTTGGTCGTTGACTTGGACTAACCTTGTTTACTAGGCGAGTATATAAAAGAGCTAAACACATAGTCTTCTAAACCCAAGATATCCATTGTCTTGATGGGCTATCCCTCCCATCTAATGACGAGGCGATACTAAACTGTCTCTTTCACTGTGTGAAATGCAATCAGTTGGTCGAGGACAAGCATGGCGGGGCTGTCTGCCGTGAAACTTCTATTTCCGATTCGGGCAGCGAGGCTGCCACATGTTCTACCTCAAAGCCAACAAGAATCTGGTTTCCTGCTTCTCTCTACAGGAGGCCTGGTTTGATGTCAGATAGGTACGCAGCCCCAGAAGCCCCAGACGTACTCTCGGACAATGGACTGTCAACTGCGTCGTCGCCGGCCCGGTCTCCTCGGCAATGCTGATTCAGGCTCTGCAGATGTGCACCTGGAAGAAGACTCTGTGCGAAGGAAAAGGAGGAACATGCCAGACCGAGTTCAGCAGGTACATTGAGAAAAACTGCGGAAAGTCCTGCAAGGACCTGGACGCGACAGGTTGGACGGTTGTGCGCGAGGACACATGCACATGCTGCAAATATGCCACTCCGCCTGACAGCCCGTGATTGAGGACTCATGCGCGCCATGAGAATCATGTATGCAGTGCGGGTCTGCAAACATTCACCCCGGGGTAACAGCCTTGCCGTGATCATCCAGAGATGGATGGAAGCGAGACCAGCTTAACAGGCTGTACGGATATATCGGCAAGACGATCTTGTTTCTTGAGGCCGAAGAGTTCTATCCCTGAAATGAAAATGTTAGACTCCCAAACACCATTCCTTTTCTAAAAGCCAAAACATGCTGCCTGATCCCTCGCAGTCCTGCACCTCCTGGGGTATCTTGACAAGTCTCTGTCCATCTTCGAAATCCACCCCGTCAACCGTCGAGGTAATCCATTCTCGATCCCTCACTTCTTTGACTTGCTCTTCTTGCTCTTCTTCTGCTTCTTCTTGCCCTTGCTGTCAGGCGTCTCAGCCGCAGAACCCGAAGAACCTGCCGTATCCTCTGCTGGTCGCTTCCTGTTCTCGACAGACTTGAGCAAGGCCTTAGCACGCTCCTCAGCAATCTTTTCAGCAAGCTTGTTGCTGATGGTCTTGTTGTCAGCCTATTCAAGTGGTTAACATTTTCGTCTGTGTCAACATCATGAGGACATGGCGTACCAAATCAGCCTTTAGGATACGCGCGGCGGCTTCTTGGTTGACTGTCAAGTTTCGCGTCTCCTCCACCACAGGCTCCTCGATAGCCTTGATCTTTCCAAAGTACTGCTGTACTCGCTTGAGCTCAGTGAAGACGGCATGGTTCTGCGCGTCAGTGCCCTCGAGCTTGAGCGATGCTATGAAGATTATCAGCTGTTGCTCACACATACATCCCAATAACACGAGTATCGCAGATCGCATGTACTCACAGAAAAGAAGAGACTCAATCGCGTAGGCGGTCAGTGAAAATAGCTTGGCCTTGTCCAGCAGGGGCAGCTCAGAGGCCATACCCTCCAAGTTGCCGATCAGGGGCTGCAGCTTCTCCTCGAGGTCATCCAGCTGACCATCCAGTCGGTCGAGATCTGGCGTGATATCTTTAACGTCTGCCATATCTGTATCTGTTCTGTGTAAACGATGCAGATGAAAAGCGCAAAGATGAAATGTTCACGTCGTCTCAAAGACTTCAAGGGCCAGTGCAGAAACTTGATGGACCTGAAACCCAATTCGGACTAGCGTGTTGGTATTTATTTATCGGGGCCTTTGCACTTGGCGGTGTGTTGCTGTCTTTGAAGCTCAACGTCTTGACTACCAACAGGTTTAAATAACTCTTGAGTTGGCAGGCATATATTAGGCTGGTAATGAAGATGAGAGTTAATTTACGCGCTATTCAAATCTATCTATGCTTTCCGTGGTTTCTGTCTTTGTAAAGCCATGAGTCCTCGGCTTTCACCAGCCGCTATTGTTGTTGACTTCTGAGGCAGGCAATCATAGCACTCTTCATTGTGCCAAATAGAAAAACTGGTTCTGCAATATCACATGAAACATTAAAACAAGTGGTCATCGTTGACAACTGCTCTTTAACACGGTTTGGCTGTCTATCATTTCTTGAACGATATCGGAGCTCGAATTGACCAATAGCGCCTCCTCCAAAACCCAGCTCAGAAACCCCAAAAAGTCCCCTTGGGCCGCAGCCTCTGATTGGCCATGCTCCATTTTCAACTTGGAGGGAAAAAACGGACTCGCCTTCCGGCTGAACGATAATCTCTCCCACGCATTCACTTGACTTCTCGACATCACCACTTTTTCTTGATCCGCCACTGAAGACGAACTCGACGATATTAGACATACACCGAATCCTTCGACATCTTCGAAAGCGTTTCGAACAACGTCGAATCGGTCTCCAACTGCACGCGCCCCCATGCGCGCATCCGCCCTCTAGTCTCCAGGGCTTCCGGCTACCTCGTGGCCACCCAATTCCTCCTCCCCCACGACCCCGATCACAGACGTCAAAGTGGCGGGCCTACCGCAGGCGCGGGCCACCGCACGAATAGCCCATAGATCGAACCGATGGCTTCAATATAATGTCGGCGTGAGCCGCGGGGCTCTCACGCGACACTTCGCTTCCGCCACGACCCCAACCACACATCACAAAAAGCCCGAGGCTATTCCCCCAGAGCTGGCAAGCTCGCCTTCATTACGGCCATGGCAGGGCTCAGAGGTCAAGGCCAGGTCAGTTACACCGACATCGACATCTCCCAAGTCACGATTCTACGTCCCTTCGGTTGTCCTGCCGGCCGGAAAAGCCAAAGCTGGGCCGGTCCATAAGATCCATATCCTAGGCGATGATGAGCGATCAAGATTCATCGCCCATGCTCTCTGCAGTGTCTACGATTCCGTCGAAATGCTGTCCTTCCGAGACATGCCCAAATCACGATACCGAAATGTCGAAAAGGTCCAACCTGACAGGACGAGAAGCAGCGCATACGCCGAAAAGAATACGGCTTTAGCTGAGGAACCAGACACACCCAGCACCTCGCGTATTCATCAGTTACTGGTGACGGGTCGAGGATTTGAAGCTGTCAAAGCCATTGCCTCCGTCAAGGACCGAGTGGACGAAGACACAACCATCTGCCTTATGAATGACGGCATGGGCGTGCTCGAGGAGGTCCGTGAAACGATATTTAACGGAACATACTCCGGGCCCACCTTCATGCTGGGCCACATGAGCCATGCCTTAGCCTTCAACCGGAACCGTGGCTCCGTCAAGGAGCTCAAGGGTGGACGAACAGTTCTCACAATGGCCGACACAGCTTTGCGGTCTCTCAAGGGCCTGCGCGCGTCACCCGATCGAACTCTCGTGCGATCATTACAGCTAGCCCCTTCACTCAAGGCATCCACAAGTCTCTACGACCAATGGCTGAGGTTCAAGCTCCCGTCAATGATGTTTACAGCTGCCGTTGAGCCGGTATGCGTGCTCCTGGATTTACCGTACAATGGCCTTTTGCACAACCGGTCAGCACAGAGCATGATGAACAAGCTTTTGGATGAGATGGCTAGGGTCGTGGAAAACCTTCCTGAGGTCCAAGGCTCTACTGAGCTCATTAACTTTCTCCAAGGAGAAGGTCTCAAGAGGTTTTGCTATCGCAGAATCACAGGAAAGGCCATGGCCCCCAGCGAGCTTGTAAAGCGGATCGAGAAGGGCTTGCAGACGGACATGAACTACCAGAACGGCTACTTTTTGAAGCGCGCAAAGACTTTGGGCCTTGAGATGCCGACCAATAAGCTGATGGTGCAGATGGTCAAGGCCAGGCGGGCAGAGGCGATAGAGAAGAGGAATGCGTATATACCGGTGCAGGAGGCATCTATAGAGAGCATCAGGCAGAGGACGCAATCTCTTTAAGGGGGTGGGAGTCTTTTGGAGTAAGCATCATGAACTGGGTCATTTGGCGTCTGGGGAGTTCATGTACACAAGCATTGAAGGCGCAGCATCTCTAGAGCGTCCATTAAATTTTATTCAACGTTAAAAAAACATATCTCCATCATAACTCAAAGTATTCTTAACGAATAAGGCACTTGACCTTGTCTTGTTGCCTGATGTCCAGCATCAAGGTTGATGCTCTGCGGGGTCATGTGACGTTTTTAACTGCCCCTCCACAGAACAGGCGAGACAACCAAAGCAACCCCGCGGTCGGTGTTTGGCTGGGCTGATTAACATCGACTTACACACTGTTGACGTCGCGATACCTCAGAAATCATGGATGACGCAGAGCTAGAGCAGGTATGCGATTCTCTTCCTACAAGCTCGGGGACACATCTCATATCATTTCCAGATCAGAAAGGCTCGCCTTGAGCAGCTCAAGGCCCAAGGTGGCGGCGGCGGTGGCGGTTCCTCTGGGCAGCAAGAGCAGCAGCGACAGTCAGTAACATCCTCGTTACACCAAACCCATGCTAACAAATCTCTCTGAAACAGACAAAACGACGACGCGCGCCAGAGCATCCTCAACCAGATCCTCCACCCCGAAGCGGCCGACCGACTGGGCCGCATCCGCCTCGTCAAAGAGGAACGAGCCACCGACGTCGAGAACAGGCTCATCATGCTCGCGCAGACAGGCCAACTACGACAAAAGGTCACAGAGGCGCAGCTGAAGGAGTTGCTGAACGCCATGGCCGATAAGAAGGAGGAGGAAAAGATTGTCGTGAGCAGGCGCAAGGCTTGGGACGACGACGATGATGACCTGGATCTGTGATGGAGGATATACTGCTTCTGCGTAAAATTCTGGTGGTTCTCAGTAGTTCAAGGGTTTATGGACAACTTTGAGCGGTAGTGACAAGAGAATAAATGCTACGGCGAGACTTAATAACATGATGCCTTCCTGGATTGGAGCCATGCGCGGACATAGAGCTGCAAGGTCTGAGGAGAACACTGATCTAGGCACACAACGACGAGATACTGCTTGTTACGAAAGCTGAGTAGTGAAAATTTCTGAGTTGTCACAGCAGGGGCTATCAACATCAACAATTTTAAGGAAGAAATCCTGTAGCTTATCCAGGCCGATCATGATCGTCACGGTCACCCACGGGTAAGACTTGAGGCTACGAGATCTACGGGCATCTTTCGCGGGAAGCTTTGTTCCAGGATCTGAAAGGAGTTTGTAAAGGCGATAGCTTCATCATATTCCAGGTCGCCCTGATTCATACAACGTGCCAGCGTATGCTTTTCTGAGTGCGTTCGCGAGGACATCAGACTCAGTGGCTACAAACCAATCACCCGTTGGTCGTGAGCATCCATGTCCATATCATCTAGTATGAGGGTAGAAGCTTCTTAAATTGGGTCTATCGTAATATACTTACACACTAATCATAAGAATAACTAATGGTCGATTCACCACATTGGATCTAAGAAGTACAGGTATGATTGTGAGTTATACCCAAGTGCCTACCAAATGATTCAGGGTAGCGCACAGGTATAGAAATGAGACGATGAAGGATCAAGAGGGGTGTAAATACAACAAATTTATTAGAGAATAAAGTAAAATGCAGAAGATTCTCAACTTGTTTTTATTATTTCTTAACAATTACATTTGGAGGAGAACAAGCTAATTTCTCTATCTTGGTGTCTCATTTCTTCCTTGACCCAGGCAACTAATGACAACACTTCTTCGAAGTGTCATCGGAGGGGGAGTTTTGCAATTGTTTCCTGGGCAGACAAGGTCTATTTAATTACGCTGGGACTGATGATCAGGTCATCGCCATCATCAAGAGCCCGGTCGATCTACCTAGTCAGTGCAGCTCAAGTTGAGAAACCGGATCCATTGGAGACGCCACCTGATCCAAACTGAACGCGACCATGCCGCCGCCTCGAGAATCGGCCTCACCTCCCCAGCTGACCAAATTTCCCTCCAGCACTCTCCTTGAAAGGTCAAAGATGTCAACAAAGTCTGCTGTCCACAATTCAAGTTAGGTTCGCCTCTTTCGCTTGGTGGCATCCTTGAATGCAATAACAACATATTTTCCCGTGGTCTCGATAGCATCTCTCTGGCGAAGAGGGAGCCTGGTTTCCTCCTGGGGCTCAGTAGCGGGATAGAGTACCTAGAAAACCTAGTACTCGATCATAGTATGCATATTCGGACTCGAACGTGTTCTTCATTATAGTTCACGCCCGGCCCTTGATGGGCTAGCTGAGCCAGAAGACTGTATATTCGGACTCTTTGGTTGTCGAGTCATGCAGCCTATCAAGTATATGACGCGCCAATAGTCTCACACAAAATGTTTCCCAGCACTGGGCGCAGTGGCTTGGATTTGAAGTGCAAACATTTGAAGGCTCCCAAGGTCTTGTGGGCTTAACCCAAACTTGATGTAAAGAGGTCTGGGATGGACTCGAGTCGATCCAGAGCTTCCAAGAACTTGAGTGTCTGTTTGTTACAGTCCACACCCGTGGATGCCGTCCAAAAGGCTCCGATCTCAGATTTTTTATCCAGTCAGAGATGCGATCCTGGGCGTAGATAACCAGGGCCATCCTTCACGCGCAACGGGCTCGCCGACCCAGCATGTACTCAGGCTTGAAGCTGTGACGAAGACATCGTGGGTAGCCATGGGCTGCTGAGCAGCCTGTCGAAGGCGCCAAAGGCGCTGCTGGCATTGTTGTGTTATCCACAAAGATGGGGGTGTCTTGAGGGATCTGGCGCTGGCTTTGGTTGCGGTTATACATCGCAGGTATGCCGTAGCGGGCGTCTCCAGAAGGAGGCGGAAAGGGAGATCCGAGGAGCTACTGATGCCATGGCTGACGGGGCAGCGAGGACGGCGATCCTCGAGCTCCAGCGGTAGTCGAAGTTTGTCCATATCAGTCGGAGGTGTTGGTACATACGTCCAGGTGTGTCTTGTAAACGCGCTCAAGAGAGCTTCCCCTCCCCTAGCACAATCCTCCGAGCTCATAAGGGCTGGAGGATCTTGGGTTCCTAGACTCACTCACGTCAATTCAATACCAGGCCTCGAATCCATTTCCCATTTTATGCGTAATGTTGATTCGCTCCGTATTCTTAGTTGCCATGAGAGTCTAAAAGTCCGAGGTCGAAGTTGACGTGGTCAAAGGATTGGGGCCAGAATGCACCGGCAAGCAGAGGGGTTTCGGATTGTGGCGACGTTTTACCATGAGCTGGAGTCATGCCCAGTCCCATCAAAATCTTGTTGTTTCTCAAGGCGGCCAAAACATGATGCCAATCGACGGTGTCGAGTGCGGCCTGCGTGGGAGAAGTGTTGCCGAAACGAGGGTCAGTTCCCTCTATGGCTCGAAGAACGGGGCTCAACGACCTGTCTTCAAGAAGAATGTCATGTTACCTCCATCTCAAGAAATCTCTGGTTGAGTTGTTTCAAGGTCTGGGATGGGATGGATGGTTGAGATGGTTGCCCTCGTCCAGATTTAAGTACTTGTCGAGGGCAAAAACATCAGAGAAAGCCTTTGTTGGCGAGATCTCCAAGTTTATCCTATTTTCATTTGAAACTTTGTCATTGAATCCTAACCCTATAGTTATACTTTTGGTGAACCAAGAATAGGCTTATGTATGTCCTTTCTTCTCTTCACGGGGCTCGATAGTATCGGCGAATTGGCCACATTCAACACAACACCATTGTACCTAAACCTTGACGAGGCACAAGGTTTTGCATTGACTTCCCGTCTAGGCATTCGAAGTCTATTCTCGGAATCGTGCAACCACCCGATGTAGCACAAGGGCCCAAAGAGCCGCGGATATGTAGTCAGCCGTAGAACCACATGCGACTCGAAGCCTTGACCTGCAAGTATCCGATGTCATTTGGAAGCCAATCAAACAGTCGTCCCGTCTACTTCAACCCTCTGTAATTACATTTGAATTTATCAAGATGTTTGGGACAAACTTGGGCATCGTTGGTGAGAGCCTCGTTTGTAGGTTGAGCCACAATACTTCCGAGTCACAGCCATCAAGCAAACGCCACGGGACTGGGTACTCGGGTGAATGGCTCAAAGATACAAACAAAGAATGATGTCTCTTGTTGTTTTCTCGTTGTTTTCTCGTTGTGTACTTTTCTCACGCATAAGAGTCATTGTTTAAGGCTGCGAGCGATAATTCCAACATGTATCCCTCGTCTCACGCACTGCCGACGGGCTTCCAAGGATGTCAAGCCGCATCCCCAACCGATCAACCTGCCCAGGCATGCGGCTGACCATCTTGACGCTTTTCTAAGTGGCTAAATGCTACGGTACATCAGCCATCTAAGCGGCTGATTCGGTGTGTGCACACACACACATACGCACACGCACGTACACGTCGTCGGAGGCGGGAAGCATTGTCGGTCGGGGTGAATCTGGATCATGGCCGACGTCCGGGGACCCGGTCGCCATTCCTTTCTTTTTCCTGTTGGAAGGGCGCAGTCGCGCAGAAGGGGAAAGAAGAGGAGGCGATTTCAGCCATGCGCATCCATGAGGTGGTCGAGATACATATTGGGTGTCATGCTCATGCTGGGGGCGTGGAGCAAGGGGGAATGAATGGTAGAGTGAGGGAGGAGTCATGCCATTCATTCAATGGATGGTTGCAGGGTGAAACAGCAGCAGCAGCTCCTCCTGCTCCCCCTCTCAGTCAGCCTGACACCAGCCCAGCTGCACCCGATAAACGATAAATCAGATTGTTGTGATTCTTTTCTTTTGTTTCCACCGCATTAAACATGGAGGGTATCTTCAGGCTCTGTCGCTCTCACTGCCACTGCCACTCACTGTCACCCTCCATCCACCGGCATTATTCCTCCGGTTCCCCTCTTGCAAGGGTATAACGCCAACTTTTGGTCTCGCACCTCAAGCGTACTCAAGCCTCAACAACATTAATTGGATGCTTGAACCATTCAGCCGGTTTTAGTTCTGCATCCGTTCCCATCCCGTCCGTCCCGTCTGACAGCCAGTCCGGGGTACTTGATACCGTACCATCGGCAGATGTACCCAGGCCCCCTCTATCCGTGGGATATCAGAAGGTTCTGGCTCTTCATGCAAATGCAGCTGTTGTTTCTGCACTTCTCCTCACTTCAATTCACAATCTCTCTTCTCTCGCTCGCACGCATGTAGGCTGGCTGGCATGTAACCTACATACAGACGGCTACTGTTATGGACCAATACTGGGACGTAACCCGTTATAAGACACGCATATTATGACAGAATTGTCCCAATCAAACACCCATCCATCCATCTCAGTCTCAGTCCCGACGCCCGCGGGAGCCGCCCCCGCGACCTGACCTGCACTTCACTGCACCTTCCTCTACCTACCTGACCTACGTGTTTGCCAGTTGAGGCGGACCAACGAGCGAACCAGGCCATGAGCCGACCTCTCCTTCCTTCCTTCCCTCCATCCATCTTTCCATCCCGTTTCTATCTCTCGCAGAATCACACCACGTGACTGACAGCTCAGCTCGAGGTAAGCTCATAATATTTTAATCCTTGTTGCCCGCCGCCAAATCGAGGGTTTTTTCTTCCCTATCTCCTCCAACATTACAACATCACCACCACCACTCAGACTCTCGAGACTGCGGGGTGAATATGTCTATCATAGACAATTGACTCAATCTCATCTCTTCTCGTCTCGTGCACTAGACTCGAGTCCTCTCGCTTTTGTCTTTTCTACATCTTCTGTCTCTTCTTGCCTCTTATTACCTGCCTTGCCTTGCCTTCTTCCACCAACGGTAGCCAACCTACCTACCTCCAGTGATCCCGGCCTCTTTCAACAAGCTGCCTACCATGATTCGCCTCCCGGACGAGATCTGGAATTCCATCTTCTCTCGGTACCTATGCGACATACCCAATGTACAATGGATTCTGCTTCGGGACAGGCTCAATCGCGACCCTCTCAAAGTCCTGTTGATTCTGTCTCTCGTATCTCGCCAGTTTCACCGTGTAGCTCAGGGTCTGCTCTTCCAAATCATCGTGGCCGGCGTTAGAGACGATGAGCACGAGCGCCAGATCAAGCTCGCCCGTACCCTAGCTGCTCACCCCGACGTCGGTCTCAACACTAGGGCCATCTGCATCGACGATATCGAATGGCCAACAGATCCTGTGCTTTCCAACATGCTCAAGGAGCGCATTGACTCTCTCAACATGCCTCAATCCTTCCAGAGACTCTGGGACAACAAGATGGGTAGTACCAACGTCAACATGACGCCTCGCGACAGAAACAACCTGACAAGTTTTATTCTGGCCCTGACACCCTACGTGAAACTGGTCGACATCACGTACAGTTGCCCGTCTCAAGCCTTGTTCTGGCTGCTAGGTGGAAGTCTGGGCAAGCGGAAAGAGCTTGCCTACACCGAATGTAGCGAGTTTTGCGATGAGGACGCGCAGACGCCCTACGGCGGCAAAGTGGCAGAAACCTATGCCAACCATCTCCCAAACCTGCAAGAGTTACGCCTGAGAGGCGTCGGTTACAACTCGGCCATTGAGCCAAGCCCACCCATCACCGACTTTCGGCGCGTCCTGCTTCACCCCAACCTCAAGACACTACGAGCCCAGGGCTTCCACTGGCTGGGTTTTGAGAAGGAGACGAGACTCTGGGCCAGCTTTCCCATTCGTCTCCAACGTCTGGACCTCATCGAAGCCATCATTGATGCTCCAACAATCAGACACATCCTGACCATCTGCAAGGATCTCCGTAGCCTCTACATCACACTCGGGAATGTCCGCAAGTCGGGATTTGATATCAACTGGGAATTCGACCTGAACAGCGTTGGCGACTCGCTGAGGGGACCAGGCCGGAAGCTAGTCGAGTTTGGCTTACACACCGACAGCTTTGAAGAGCATCGCCATTGTTATGGGAGAATTGGCTCTCTGGAAAGCATGCGAAACCTGAAGCATCTCTGTCTCACGAAGGAACACCTCGTGGGCGTCCACGGGTTTGAAGGAACGCCGCTCATCAACGAGGCCCTACCCTTCACACTAGAGACGGTGTGCTTCTACCCCGAATATCACGTTTCCCCGGAAGCCGACTATCCCGACGTCTACCAGGAGGTCAACGACGAAGTTTGCGGTGTGCTGGTGGGCGACGACTACCCTGACCTACGAGAGGTCACGATATTACGGTTCAGCACGGAGGAAAATATCAGAGGTGGTGAGTTTGGCGGCGCTGTCGAGGGCTGGGACCTCGTTGAAACGATACAGATTGAACCGGGGTACAATCCCAAGAAACTGATGCACCTTAATACATATCTTACTCGGAAAAGGCCATTTGGGCCGGATGTTGCGATCTCAGCTTAATCTTAGGGGCACAATTGACGATCTACTTGGGTAGTGTTATGAAGCGGATTGATATTGGATTGGGTAAATTGACATGAGGCATGACTTTCGGAACCTTGATTGATACATTACACTCGTTTGGCGGATCAGGATTGGGTCTGGTGGTGAATGAATATCAATCTCAGTGAGAGAGGCGTCGTCTCGAGACGCTGGAGGAGGTGCTTGTGAGTCCTTGACTGTGTTCAACAGATCACAAGAACGATCAGCTAGCAAGATCCTTTGACTCATGATTAAATCTAATCACCAGAAAAAAAATGAAGAGTTACTCACCAGTTGCCTTGTGAAGCTATTCTCGCGTGACGTTCTTCTGGTTTGCTATTTTGGGTTGGGAGCTTAGTCATGTCGGATGCCCATGTCTCCATCAACACCACCGTTCCTCAACATCGTACCATCACCAACCTGTTGCCGGATTGTCCGTTGCGATGGAGGCTGCTCTACCACGGCTGCGGTCAATTGGGTCTGCCCGACAGGGCTACACCCTTTTACGTGCTACAGCTTGTGTTTCTTGCTCTCACCGCGGCTTCTCGAGCTTGAACCGGCCCCCGCCAAATTATCCCGGCCATGTACCTCTGACGAGGGTTGAGCGGGCTTCAATGGCCATTGGGGCTAGTCTGTGGTCTTTTTTCGACCCGTATCGCCATGGTATGCACTCTAAACCTTTCTAATCGCTATAGCTAACTCGTCACAGACCTCATCGCTGCCACAGGCGAGGCCACTGCAACCCCATACTTCATCTACCGCCTCCGCGACGCCATGCTCGCCGACCCGACCGGCCGCCGCATCCTCCGCGCCCGACCCCGCATCTCGTCCAAAACCCTCTCCCTCCCAGCTCTACGCGCCCTTCCCGAGAACACAGTCGGCCGCGCCTACGTCGGATGGCTCGACCGTGAGGGCGTATCGCCTGATACCCGCTCCGCGGTGCGATACATTGACGACGAGGAGTGCGCGTACGTCATGCAGCGATACCGCGAGTGTCACGACTTCTACCATGCCCTCACGGGCTTGCCAATCGTGAGGGAGGGTGAAGTCGCACTCAAGGCGTTTGAATTCGCAAACACGCTCCTCCCCATGACGGGTCTGAGCATCTTTGCAGCAGCGACCATGAAGCGCAGCGAGAGACAGCGCTTCGCGAGCATCTACCTCCCCTGGGCGATCAAGAACGGCGCCCGGGCGAAGGAGGTGATCAATGTGTTTTGGGAGGAGAGGTTGGAGGACGATGTGGATGACCTGCGGAGGGAGTTGGGGATTGAGAGGCCGCCGGACATGAGGAGTATTCGTAAGAGGGAGAGGGAGGAGAAGAAGAGGTTGAAGGAGCTGAGAGAGGGGGGGTTTTGATACCCGTTTGTACCCGTCGCCCCCTTGATTAGCTTTGTGTAGTTGTACTGTGGTGTAACATATCTGTGATTCTGGTGATGTCTGGGTGCTTGTTCGTGGAGCGAGCCAGGAGTTGGTAGGTGGTTGCTCCCATGTGTGTCGTGGTCCTGAATAGATGTCTGATGAGGGCTCACCACATGATGAAGCTCATGGCACCTATGCTCAGACTGACATGGCCAATGGGCTGATGAAGAGCTTGTGGCGCCAGAGCCAAGTTTGACTGTGTGTGATGACAAGTCGTCATCCCAACGGCTTCGAGTTGCCTCGTGATGGGAGTGAGTATACGCTAGTATCGTCATGTCGCCATGTAGTCTAAGGAGAAGATAAGACACTAATACTAAGGATATATAAAATAGCAATAGAGTGTAAATCATAATAGTCATATATGTTTAATTCTTCCTCTTTGTTAGGTACATTATTTCCTCGTAAAATAAGAGTCCTTCCTCAGAGTTGGAGGTACTTTGCCCTTTTGGTGCCTGTTCTTTTTCTTGGACCGCGTGGGCGCCAACGACACTGGAACCCATCCTTTTCATTCTGGTAATGAAGAGCCATGGCATTAAAATCCAGATAGTGGACTAGCAAGTTCCTTTCTCTTCACTCTTGTCTGATTTCAACGTCGAGTTTGTCGCAATCCAGGGGGCTCTGATTCTAGTCCGCCCCCAACGTCACCCGTATCAGACATTTACAAGACACTTTCGATCATTCACAACTCCAACTCGGACAATCAATAGCTAAGGGTCAATTATAGATTGGGCAGCAAGTGAATCGACCCTCAAGTCAAAGTATTATTAGTAGAGGCAACCGTCAACGGTGCAGCTTCGAGCCGGGAGTTTCCTCCAAATGTCTAGACCATCCACCTTTCCGGTGTCATTAACATCCCTAGAGCTTAGACTCTATAGCTTCCTTTGGTTCTTCAGGTTCCTTCTCATCCTTGGAGTCTCCCCCTTCCTTGTTCGTCTTCTTCTCAACCCTCTTCTTCAACTTCTCAAACTCACCCGGCGGACAGCAGTACAAGATAATATCAGGTTCATCCCCGTACATGACCGTCCCCCACTCGTAGTCACCGCCAGCACTCATCCAGCCATAAGTGTACACAAGTACACCCGAGTCATTCTCGAACACCGCTGTCTCTGGTTCATCGTCCTCGCTTCCATTATCACTCTCGACATCATCATTAGTGTCGTCTGTCTCGTCGTCGCTTTGGTACATGGGTGACGCCTCGACAAACACTTTGGGAAGCTCCTCGCCGTACATCGTGTCAATGATTGCATTCATAAAATCCTCCTTTGTCACGCCATTTTCGTTCTTCAGCTGTATGGCTGGCTCTGAGGGGGACTGGCAGCAGGGACATCCCATCACGTCCATATCGTCGAACAAGGTGACGGAACACGTAGAAACGGGCGGCTCGGTTAGGTAGTGAGGAATCTCTTCGTTCTTCAAAATTGAATCCTTGAGGCTTGTAAAGACTCCTCGCCAGTATGTCTGGAATGTCGAAGGCGAAGAGGGGTCAAAGGGAGGGCTGGCTGGAAAGGCCTCCTTGGTGGCATCAGCAATGGCATCAATCATCGGCCGCCATTTTTCGAAAATGGGACCCGGGTCAGAATCTTCCTCGGATTCTTGAACATCCTTGGTCTCGTCGATTTGAGCCTCCTCGAGGATGTTGGCCTTGTTGATGTCTTCTGTAGCCATGGTGGAGTGTCGTCTGAAGTTGATCAATGCCCGTGGTTCGATAACGAAGAGGGGAGAACAACGCAATGAATATATAGAAGGTCTTGCAGGAGATAAATGCTGCCTCAATGTCAGTTATCTGATTGTAGGGAATAAGCCGTCAGGGATCACGGCCTGACTCACACAGCGGCTCAATGCCTCAGCCCCTAAACGATCAATTGTTCCACAGAGGCGAGGCTGAGGGACAATCCTTGAAAGTGTTCGAATTGGGACTTTGAATGACATTTGTCTTTTCCTATCACATGTCAAAACAGGAGGTCTGCGCCTCAAATCAATCACGGGGGCACAGAGTTGGGCATGTCAGACGGTTGTCGAAGCGAGGTTTTGGTGCTTACATGCCCAGCATAAGCCCAGCCTCAGGCAGCAGTCACAGGCTACAGTGGCAGGCAACAATGATTACTGCGTTAATAAACAGCTCGTCTTCTCTTGGAATCTTAACTAGATGAGTCTAACAGCGTATTTAAGTTGTGGTTCAAGAAGCAAGGGATACATGACACCAACGATTCAGCATTCCACCAGACTTCTCATCACAAACTCACTAGCATCTCGATGAACTAAAAATTTGAATACTACAAGTCTTATAATAAAGTACTCTAAAACATTGTATAGTTCTTCATCTATGTGTTTACCAAATGGTCGAGGCGTAAGATCCCTTTTGTTGTAAGAGACTGTTAAGTCCTACTACTGGGATGAATACGCGACCAATATTTAAGTCGGTATAACAAATACATTGAACGCTGCCATCCAGGTAGTAGCTACAAGATTAGGGGCTATTGTTTGTGAGTTTCAAGCGTACACGAGCTGTGCAGCAAGTTCCTTTCAAAGCGGGAGTTGTGGAACACATTACACAAGCATGTACAGAGCCACCAGTCCAGAAACATGATCAGCGAGAGCAGAATCAGGTCATCTATATTGTGTCAAATATTTATTCAGCTTCATGCTTTCTTCAATTCTGCATGGCCTACCTTCTTCAAATCGACGGACAGGAAGTCTCACCAATACCGGGCGATCTAGGCACGCTCTACCATGGACACGCATGCAGGAGTTTTGAGAAGAACCACTAAATCCAGCTTCAGAATCAGTTGTCCATACACCTTCTGTTTGCTCCCCTCGCAACCGAGTGTCCCCCGTTTCAACCCGCCGCATCATCCAACCAAGGGCCGTGATGTAACCTTGGCAAGAGCTCATAGCCAGCTTGAACCCATCAAACGCGAGAGGTATGAAGAGCCTGCTCAGTCCAGGTAGAGTTGCGAATGCCCGATGCAGAGTGAGTCCTCTAAGGTCCTCATTTCCATCCATACCATGGTAGAACCCCTCTTCCAACCTCAGTGGCACCATTTGAACACCTCACAACACGAGTAGACACGGGACACAAGCCCATCAACACACTCATTCAAAGTCAATAATCGCTCTGTTACGCCTGTGCCTAACCTTACATGCCTAAATCTATTGATACAATTGAGAGAGGCCGCGTCTCCAGTTTTCCTTCCTGAATCGCTTCCTCCTGACACTTGTCCATTCGCATACCACATCCTTTCCCGGAATCAAGACGCCACTAGTTGTTGCATTAAACGAGGTACATTCACTGCATCCTAGTCCAGGAAGCCATTATAGCAATCTTGAGGCAGGTGAGCAGCCCGGACGAGGCTGTTTGGTCCTGGTTTCCTACCGTCGTCCGGGTTGATCACGCCTTGGGCCCCGGTCGTCGCCAGAGGTCTGGCTGAACGAAAGTTAGGTTGCTACCTGGATCGAAGCTTCTAACTGCGTGACCTAGATGAATTAGCCATGTTTCACCACAGTAAGTGCAGTGAAGAGGCTTTCAACATACCAAACGCCCGCTTGGCTTTATTCTGGGCGTGGTCGCTTAGCACCGTGCGGGTTGCCCCAATCGCCGCCTCCACCTTGGTTCTGGTTGAAGCCAAAGCCGGGGTTGAAGTTGGGAGGCATGCCTTGGAAGCCTAGGGAGGTTAGCTATACTCCATCACAGTCTCTGAGTTTCAACGTACCAGGCATCCCGTTGGGGCCCATCATGCCCATCCCCATGTTCCCAGGCATACCCATAGGCATTCCGCCCATGGGGTTCATACCCATCATGCCTCCTCGACCTCCTCGCATTCCACCAGGGCCACCGCGCATGCCTCCACCCATCATGCCGCCTCGGTTGTTGAAGCCGCCAAAGTTGCCACCGCCCATGGGTCCGTTGAATCCACCTCCCATGTTGGGGTTGAAGCCGCCCATGTTGTTATTGTTGTAGTTGCGGTTGTTGTAGTTGCCCTGGTTCATACCGCCACGGTTGTATCCGCCGCGTCCACCTCGGAAGCCGCCGCTAAAGTTTCCTCCCATGTTGTTGCTGCGGTCGTTATAAGAACCTGACGATGAACGGTTCTGGTCCTTGGCACGGGCTGGGGCGTCCTTGGGCAGTGTCTTGAAGGGGTTGACATTGGGGTTCCAGTAGCTCAAGTTGATCTTCTTGTGGCCAGCTTGGTTCTCGGCCATGATCTGTTCGACGGTGTGCTTGAATGCGGTCGCCGCCTGAGGTGAGTAGTACTCGACGTATGCTTGGCTAGAAAACGGTCAGTTACTCCATCTAGCTCATCATTTCCTTGAGAATCGTACCCCTTGCTCTTGCCGTTGACCTTGTGCTCGCTAAATGTAATGTCCTTGAGCTCTTCTTCACACTCAGCTTGTCGTGCCCATCCTCGAATGTCATCATCCGTGGTCCACCAATTCAACTCGGAGATCATGACTGAAGTGGTAGCAGCCTGATCAACTGGTCGATCATCCTCTTCCTGCTTTCGCTTGGTCCCTTGTTGAGAGCCGGAACCGTGATGTCCAGGATCGTGGCTTTGACCCCGATGGCTGTCTTGCGGGTGGTGCTCATCCATGTTCTGATCATCGTGGCTATCCCGTCGGTGGTCGTCATGGTGGTGATCCTGGTGGTGGTCGTGGTGACCACCATCTCCGCGCTGGTCATCCTGCTGCTGCTCGTTGTTGGCATCGCCGTAAAAGTCGATCTCAAAGTCCTCTTCGGCCATTTTAGCCAGTTCGATGCACAAGGCACAAGTTAGTGCCGTGCAAACGATCTAAATGTCAACGAGGATTAGGTTGGTCAAAAGTGATAATTAGTCTGCGAGATACACGAGACGGCCTCTGGTCTTTACACTTGGTCATCAGCCACTGATCGCTCCGTTTCCAAAAACCGCACCCCAAAGACTTATAGGCCTTGAAACACCAGTGTGATAATGATGAAAGATGAACAGGACTGGAAGCTTGCAATACGTACACTCCTCGGGTGACAGGATGGGTTGAGGTCCAGATGATACCTCCAGACAAGATGATCCTCGACAAGGATCCAATCTTGAGGACGAAGCTCTGTGCTCGCAATCCTCGATATCTAGCTCCTGAGCAAAGGCACAGGTACAGGCGGGGAGCAGTGGAATAGAGGATGCCGTCTAGCCCGATCAACCTTCCTCCTTTCCTTCTGCGAGCGCTTCCTTCGGTCGGTGATCAATCGCGATTCGGTCGCTGGCAGATTCGACGTCGAAAACTGCGCTTGGGTATCTGTCGACGTCTGGCTGTCCGATTATTCAACCGGCGGCGCGCGGTTCGTTGGTTGTCGGCCCTTTCGTCACCGTTCTGAATCAGACTCTCGCGGCGCACGCTCACGCAGGTCGAACTCAAGAACTAGCTAGCTTAATGAATCAAAGCGCCAGTAAGCAAACTCGAAAGAAAAAGAATGAAAAGGATAGAGAACGTTTGAAGATGGGACCGAGATTCGCGTTGCAAGAGTTGATGGACGTCGAGGTTTTACGAGAACCCAAGGTTGCGAGGAGAAAGAGCTTCGCGCCTTCTTTCCGGGGAAGGAGCTTCGCAAGCAAAAGCCAAACGGCACGGCAACACCTGCAAAGGACTTCCCTCCTGCCTCCCCCCGGCGGCAGCTGGCGTCTAGCGGCTCGCGTCTGGGGGAAATAGCCTGGGAAAGCCGCAGGCAACCAGCTCAAACCCCACTTTCCATGCTTCCGCGACTCTCCACTTTCTGGGGCTGAAGCGGTGGCATCAGGGGGAGAAACCGTTGCTGTGGCTGTGGCTGGTGAGGTCCAGACTCTTGCTCTCCCGGAACATCCGACGGCCCGTCCGTCCTTTCGGAAATCTGGCCTTCCCCCAATTGGAAATTATTGTTAACACGTCGTTCGCACGGGGTGGGCAGCTGTCATTACTGGATCACCAAAAGAGGCCCCCTTTGCGCATCCTCTACCTTTTTGACTCTCCTTTCTCCCATCCACTCACGCGACCCATCAACGACACTTTTTCTACTGACGAATCCGTCTTCTCTCTATTCTTCTTCGTTCAACTTACTTTAATATCGTCTTTTCGACCTCCTCTCATTTCAAACACCCGCCAAAATGTCCGACCAGGTTCAAGAGCTTCTCGAGGTTCCCTCCGAGTTCGTTAAGGACGGTGTTCAGTTCATGCGACGATGCACCAAGCGTACGCCTCCATTTGCGCTTAATTCGGTCTCTTACTAACTTCATCTTCTAGCCGACCAGCAGGAGTTCCTCCGACTCTGCCAGGCCGTTGGTGTTGGCTTCCTCATCATGGGCGCTGTCGGCTACGTTGTCAAGCTGGGTATGTTCTCAACCACCACCCAATGCGACTCTATTCTAACCCGAATGCAGTGCACATCCCCCTCAACCATGCTCTCGTGGGCAGCGCATAAACGACCAACCGACGGGTGGAAATCTGATGGTGGCGACTCTACGATAATCCCCAACGAGCAAATGGCGCGGCTGGGGCGTCACACACAACCTTTCTTGTTGCGAGTACCTTCAATGGGGCGGAGTTTAACGGAATCATGGCGGGAACGCGACATCATACTACGCTGGAATTCGATCGAGCGCCGTGAGGACGATGGTGTCCTTTTTTGCGTGCAGGGGGAGCTGTGCAGATGGGGTTGAGACGACACCCCATGGAGGCAGCTGGGGAAGACGATCAATTGTACAAAAATATATCCAAAGTCTTTTCTGCAATCTTGTCTCGCTCTAATGAATCGCATACGTCGAGTTGTAGTACAAGTCTGGGTCTTCCTTAAGCACATTGCTGACGCTCCGGCCCATGGGCGTATCTCCCTCGTCATCAATGTTCTCATTAAACGAGTGCACTGAGCAGGTTCCCTGCGCCATGTTGTGTCCATTCCAAGCAGATGCTGGAGAGTTGTTAGTTGGGCGGAGCTTAGTAACCCGGCAGTCAACTTACCAACAAGAACAGGGGCGTTGGGGTGCCAGCTGGCATCACGAACACAGGTTCCCCAGTCCCCACGCTCATCGAAGTGGTAAAGGCGATACCGGTGGTTCATTGGTCGTGTGCGCATCGTCGCCTTCTTGACATCGACAATACCAGCCAATGTTGCGTCCATGTTCCAGATATACACCTTTCCATCCGTGCTGCCAGAATACACATACCTTGAATTGGTCGCCGAAGGAGGTGAGAAGTGGCATCTGATTAGAGTTCGAAGTACCTTGTGGCCTCGGAACGTCACCAGTGAGTTGTCGTTGGGGTGTACGTCCCAGTCCTCATCATCATAGACTCCTCCACGGTAGTCAAAGTCGCTGTTCTGCGTGTGCCGGGTAGGGTTCAACTCCTTGAATCGGTCGGTAGACATGGCCATTCGGAGATCCCAGAGCTTCATGCTTTGGTCCTTGCCATTACTGAGGATGTACCGCCCGTCACCCTTGCTGTCGATGTACGTCAAACCTTCGATATGGCCAACGAATGCTCCAGCTTCTCGGTTGTCGCCCATACTTCGCCGATCCCAGACCTTGATTGTTGTGTCATCGGATCCTGAGTAGAGAATGTGAGGAGACATCTTGTCAGCGAAACAAACAGCGTTGACATCGTCCTGGTGCCCACGGACATGGTGCAAAACCGTCCGTGACTCGATGTCGTATACCACAAGAGACGCCGCGCTAGTTCCCGCAACCAGCTCTCTCCCGTCTCCAGAAAACCGAACAGACCAGATGCCAAAGCCACGTCGGCCGTGCCATCCATGCCTAGTCCCATCGTCAAGATCCAAGGTGTATGGATCTCCAGTGTCGTTTGGGTCAGTAGGAGCAATCGAGACCATAGTCTGGATCGAGGTGTAGGCAAGCCATTTATTGTCGGGGCTCAGCGAGGCGTCTGTGAGTGTCCACTGGCCCCAGGGATAGCTGACTGTCTTGTAATGCTTCCAGTTGTATGGGTTGGATGTATCATACATCCTGACCTTGAAGTCTTGGGAACAGGCGAAGAAGAAGTTTCCATCATCAGAGAACTGGCCCGAATATACAGGATCATCAAAGTGAATGATCTGCTCTGCTCTACTTCGTGGCAACATACTCTAACATGTCATATTAGTTGAGTCGTCTAGATTATGCCGGTGAAGTTCATACCTGTGTGATGAGAGCGTTGTTTCTTAACCGATCTTCTCGGTCACCCAACGCCAATTCACGTTCCAACATTCTCGTAGCTAGACGCTTCTTGGCCTGGAAGTTGTAGTCGTTGGCACCAAACACCCCCGACCTCATGAGCTTGATGCCCTCCTCGCTCGGCACCTTCGGGAAACGATTCGGGTCTTTGGGTGTGCGCCTTCTTCCCAGAGGCCACTGCAAGAATTCAATATCGCTGTCGGGGTCATCCTGGAACAGGACATTGGTGAGTTCCCGATTGCGCATCAGTGCAACAAGTTGTCCTCTGGTCAGAAGTCCTGTTCTGGCACCGGCTTGGTAAAGTCAATTCTCTTCCCTGGTAAAGACAGGAGGACAATACTTACATCGTATGAGATTCAGGATACGCTGTGCGCTTTCGTCATCATCCTCTTCCTGATCGTTCTGGTCTTCGTTGTCGTCTTCTTCACCGTCATCGTTGGTTAACAAGACCTCAAACTGGAGGCCACCGTTGGCGTCTATACGTCTTCTTAGATAAAGCTCGGCAAATCCCTATGCTTGGCTGAAGCATACCTTGAAACCCATCGTCGTCGTCTTCATCCGGCTCGTCCTGGTAGTCGGGATCTTCGTCGTCGTCCTCATCATCCTGTTCTACTTCGTAGTACCATGCCGGACCTGCCGAAGGTTCTCGATCGCTTTGCTCCTCATGAGCTTCTCGGTCATTTTCATTCCCCTGCTGTGATTCCGAGCTCCTTCCTTCGTTAAGAGGAGCCATATTGAGTTCTAGGTGTGAGGTGTCGTGAGTGAGATGGCAGCTCACGATTGGACCTAGTGTTGCTTGCTAAGCGAGACCGCTGGGAGGGGACAGGGCGGCCGACAGGCGGGATGGACGGAATAGATTGTCAAGAGATTTATTACAAGATATGGGGGATTATGAAGGCTCGGTAAGGAGCTTGAGAAATCATGAGTTTGATGAATTATCGACGATGCGACGTGAACGAGATGTTCAAGCTGAAGTCGACGGTTAAGCTTCCCGAGCTTGTGACGACATCCATACCCGGAGATTAGATAAGGCAAGCCGCGATAACATAAGCTACCCTGAACAAGCCAGCTTCAGCGACGGAGTTAAGCACATCTGTGTCAATTATATCGAAAATGGCAACACGTGAGTGTCTTGAAGGAATACTCCTTTGTTTTAGAGATACTCTGCGCCCTGGATCCTAGTGCTCACTCGGACCGTTCCTTTGTGCAGCCAAGAGCGACCAATCGGTACGACACCATCACGGCGTCCAAGCGCAACACCACATCGGATGGCTGCAGCTTAATGTACTGAGATGGCGCAGATACATCCGAGTTTGCTTATCGACCAAACTGACCGAAATCGGGGGCCAAGTTACGGTGCAGTGCATGCTGTGACAGCCCAGGATCACATGTTGGAGTTATTATCAATACTTCCCTTGTTGTTTTCAGACCTCAAAAGTACATCTCAACCCAGAGTGATCGCTCCAAGGCACTTGTCCAACACCAAACTCCTCCTTCTCAATTACACCAGGATGCATGACCTCGATTTCGTGCGGCTTCAAGCCAAGCATAGCAATCTTGTCGAGCCGGCCTGGCGGGATGGCCTGTTTTCCATCAACACCCCAAGTGAACCCCGGCTCAGAGTCGTGCACCTCAGTCCAAGCATCCACAAGACCATTATCTGCGACAAGAGTATTGTCCTCAGGAAGGACAGGATTAAAATCACCAGCGACCAGACCTTTCCCAGTCTCTCTCAACATTTCTGCAGCGATTGACAGTTGCTTAGGGCGCCTTGAAGGTTCAAGGGCGAGTGAGTCGAGATGAACGTTGATCAGTCTAAGTCGCGATATCTGGGAGGAGTTATCTGTTGGGGAAGAAACAAAAATATCGCTGCACAGGGCATCTCTGCCGAAGCGACTGGGAAACCTGACCCTCCACACTGGTCCTAGGGCCGAGACAGACATGGATCTGTTGGAGGGACCAAACCTGGCCTTTGAAACAAGCATCATGGTCGCAAATATGTGACCTCCCCAGTTTGTCGTATCCGCTTCCGTTGAGAACCATGAATCTCGAATGCGAGAATCTTTTAAGAGATGTAGCAGCGCCGACCTGGAAACCTCTTGGAAAAAGATGATGTCGGCTACGGGCTTTTGACCCAGGATGTGAGAGACAATGGCCTCCAGCCGAGAATCAGAGAAGTGAGCACCAGCGTCGACGTTCCAAGAGACGATCCTCAACTTTGGATCCAGATTTCTGCCGAGTTCCGATGCTTGGCGGGGCGGCCCAGAGGTTTCAACACGGCTCCAAGTCTCAGACGATGGAATGAATTGGTGCCATGACTGTTGTAAATAGGGTGAAGCAGATGAGGGAGGTGAAGCAGTGGTAACCATTCTTCTGAACAAGCGTGACAGATTGTTCATGATCGTAATATTAGGAAATTACTTTTCGTATGCAGGTAGGATCCCCTCCAAGGCATTGGCAGACAATTGCTCCCTTGGTCACTGATGAACAGAGCCCCCTGTTTACGATCATGAAAGAGTGGCCACGACCGCCCCTGAAGCTCGTGTAAAAATAGGTGATTAAACTGTTGCCTTAGTCAGATTTAGGCTTAGCGTGGCGCGGCTGGGGCCACGTCGTCCACTGTTCTTGCCTCTGACGGGACTCGCCACATCCCTGCAAGCTCGAATTTGCCCTGTCGCTCCTGCACTTTGGCTTTGGGACGGGACCTTGGGCCTGGGGAAAAGAGGGAAGTTGGCATCTCCACATGAAACCTCAAGGTTGACCTGCGCCTGCCTGACCAGACGGGACCTCCTGTGACCGGCCGGACCTTCCTTGCCCCTAAATCCAATCCAAGCCATCCAATATCCAACCCCAACCAATTCCATTCCAGTTTCGTTCTTCAACTCCCTTCTTGTCTCTCTTGCAGTCGGTGCTCACGCATTGCGCCCTCATTAATTTTGTCTTTGGGACACCTTTCTTTTATTTCTTCCACTGTCACGTTGTCCCTTGCGCGTCAGACTGACTCGAGTCCAATTGATCCTCCGTCCTCTACGCCCCGTCATCGCCGTGAACCGCATCCTACGTTGCACGCGACCTCGATTCCTACAAGGTTTGCGGCTTTGAACCTATCTGTCGATTCTCCTCTCTACTAGAGTTTCTGTCCTCTCGACCCGCGGCCGTGACCGCTGACAGCAAGTCTTTGCGACTGGCTATCCTGATCATCTCTTGCTCTCGACATCATCGACTCGTCGCCCACCATGAAGATTCGTACCAAGCACTCGCCCTTGCTCTTCCTCCTCCTTCCGTCCATTGCCTACGCGCTGTCAGCCCATGACATTGCCGACCTACCAGCTCCGGCCGCGGTTCCAGAGGCAACAAATGAGATACCCCAGGCTGGTTTGAATCGACATGATGTCCCAACCAAGGATGCTCCCGTCGATGGCAAGGATGGAAAGCCTCACCATGGGCCTTTCATTGAGACGACAGATGACCACAAGCGGACAAACGCTCCTGCCCCTGGATCTGTTGAGGGCGACCCAGATACCCTCCCTCAGCTCAAGGGCCGACCCGTTGACCCAACCATCGTGGATGGTAAGAAGATCCCCGAGACCAACGACGGCGTCATGTTCGACACGAATCGAGTCCACGCTCAAGAGGGTACCACTGGAACCGAAGGCGGCGTGACCGAAAAATACAAGGCAAAGAAGCTTGAGGAGGACCTCAACGGAGCGAGTTTCAAGAAGCCTGAGGCTCCTAAGGAAGCGCCTCCTCTGCCACACAGCGAGGAAGAAAAGATCCGCGCGTCCGGAGGTGTGGTGAACGAACCCGGTAAGGATACCGAGAAGGAAGTCGGGTCACAGTACGAGAAAGAGAAGGAAGGAGAAGCAGTCAAGCCCCTTGTTAAAGGCACCAAGGGCAACGAAGATATGGATTATACTGGACTGGATGTGAGTATCGATTCACCTGCCAAGAATCTGAGACTAGGATTGCTGACATTGTTCTAGAAGCCAGATGATCTTCCCGAACGGCCTGTTGGACAGAACGCGCCTTTCCATGATTCCGCCAAGAAGGAACCTACCGAGCCGAGCAGAGGATCAACTCACGGCCAACAAGATGACGACCACCTCAGCCAGCCCTTCCACTCCTTCGTTCTATCATTTACCATGATTTTGGTCTCCGAGGTTGGAGACAAGACTTTCCTAGTTGCTGCTCTGATGGCTATGAAGCATGATCGGATGGTGGTCTTTACTGCCGCCTTTGGTGCCCTGCTTGTCATGACGGTTCTCTCAGCTGTCCTGGGTCATGCTGTTCCCGCCCTGATCCCTAAGCGCCTGACCGGTTTCCTCGCCGCCATTCTCTTCTTTGTCTTTGGAGCTAGGCTGATGCGGGAGGGTCTCCAGATGGACCCCAACGAGGGTGTCTCTGCTGAGATGCACGAGGTTGAGCAAGAGCTTGCCGAAAAAGAAAAGGAGATGGGCCGTAAGCGAGGTGATTCCGTGTCGGCTTACACGCTCGAGATGGGTCTCAATGGCAACGGCAACGGCCGAAGGTCTCGACCCAGCAACCGCTTGATGTCGCCTCCCCGATCGCCTTCTCAGTCCCCTGTTCGGGAATCCCGTGGTGGTTCGTCTGGTATCTTCCAAGGAGTAACCAACCTCTGCTCTCTGCTGCTTAGCCCGGCTTGGGTTCAGACCTTTATCATGACCTTCCTGGGTGAGTGGGGTGACCGAAGCCAGATTGCTACCATCGCCATGGCTGCCGGACAGGATTACTGGTGGGTTACTCTTGGCGCGAGCTGTGGCCATGCCATCTGCACTGGTGTTGCTGTCATTGGCGGTCGGGCCATCGCCGGTCGAGTCAGTCTCAAAGTTGGTAAGTTTATGACCTCTACTCTGCGCTTGATATCATGGAAGCTAACATTTCCAAGTCACTGTCGGCGGTGCCAGTGCCTTTCTCATCTTTGGTGTTCTTTACCTCTTCGAGTCTCTTTACGGCTAAAGGCGACGCCTGCCCCAACGGCATTTCTCTTTTCTCCAATATACAAGGGTTTCACACCTGTCGTCATCTGAGACAAAGTGACTGACTACATGACGCCTATTCATTGTAATACTTACCATCCACGTTTAACGGCCGCTCTGCAGTTTTGAGACGTTTTCGCGAGCACCGACCGAGCTTGGCACGAGGGGAGCCTCCTTTCCGGTGGCGTTCTCTCAGACTGGTTCGATCTTTTGTATAATACACCTGGCTGAGATTGTCTCAGCCCTCTTCTTTTCGACGCGAGGGCAAAAAGTTCCCTCGGTAAGATAAAGGCCATGGAATGAGACAAAAGGTAAAGAAGAGGACAACTAGTGATGCAAGGGAAGACTGGGAGGAAGAAGGCTTGGTGGGAACGGCGGAGTTTTTGGAAACAGGGAGAGAGTGTCTGTCTGATGAATTGGATGGAATGATAAAGGGACAAAAGTAAGGGGTAATGGTGCAGGACTAGAATTGGAGCTGGTGTGTCCATGCTGGTTACTTGATGTAGCTTGTATGTGTGGCAAACAAGAAGCTTCTGAGCAATGTATGAATACGAGTGATCAATGTCTCGTCAAGACTGCTCATGATGATGGACTCAAGAACAAAGACAGCACAGGTGAGATGTTGAATGGCAAACCATAGTAGACAATCAAGTCCGTACATTTCATTAACATTTTCCCCCTATCCATAAGGTATCATCCACCCCTTCCCAGCGGAACAAATATCCTCCTCTGTGCTCTGGAACCCTCCTCCCTTGACCCGTACATCTAGAATCGACAGATATTCAGACAACCACCCAAGACACGGTAGAAAGGGACCTTAATCTCTCGACAACCTCCTACATTCTCAGAACTCATCACATAACTCTAACATCAGACCTTGTTCCCATTCCCTCCCCTAACGCAATAAGGGACGAGAAAGCATCGTAGAAAAAAACAGAAAACGAAAAAGTAAAAGACTAAAGAGAAAAGCCAAATAAGATTCCTAAATAAAGAATCAAGAGAGGAAAAAAAGAGGCTACATCCAAGCGTCAAGCATATAAGCATAATATTCCGACAGTTGCGTTCTTGCTCTCTTCTCAGACATCTTGGTACGTGCTGTCAGGCCGTTATTGGAATCAAACAAAGGGGTTCGGTTGTGAAAAAAAAGAGGTTGGGTTGGTTGTTGATTCTGACATTTCTATGATGGGAAAAAGATGCGCTCCTTCAAACATTTTTTTGGTCGTCAGTCATATAATTTGCGGTCGTGAGATCCTTGATATCGTCCTTTCGCCTTTAACCCTCATCCTCCTCGTCGATCGGGGCAGGTGTGCGTCGCTCAGTGCGCCTCTTAGGTCGCCGGTGTCGCGAGCTACTGATGTTGCTGGCCGAGTCGTCGGGCATGATATCGGCCTCGTCAAATGCCCAGTCTTCATCGCTGCCTGGGTCACGATCGCTTCCAGCCCATGGTGGGCGTTCATAGCCCGATGTTTGTGAGTTGCCGGAGCTGGGTCCTGATAGAATGTCGATGCGTCGGCGATTCTGGAGGTTCTGCATCAATCCTGCACCTCGTTGACGCAGTGCTGTTCGAACAAGCTCTGCTCGGTGGTGCAGCTTCTCAAAGGCATCCTCTAGCTGCTCCATTCCCTTGTATATATCTCGTTCAATCTCTGCAATGACTGCCATCTCCATCTCCTCATCGTTGGAGACTGGCTGTCGGTTGGATGGCGCCCCTGAAGACGAGAGGCTTACAAACGAGGCTGGTGTAGTCCCTCGTGAGTAGACAGAGAAGGGGGTTGTGTTTCTGGAGCTATACACAGATGAAGCTCGAGGGCCAGGGCTCATGGTGCGTGTGTGATAGTATCCGCCAGCGGGAGTAGGACCTCGTGACTCGGGGTTTGGTGTGTGCATCGTGTCGTCGTCAGCACCAGACCAGAGGAAGCCATCGAACCGTCCCGAGATGAGAATTTCCCATTCCGAGTTGTTGATGTTTGAGAGGGCGACAAGTAGATCATGGGTGTGTGAGTTCTTGATGAGATATGTGGCCGACTCAGCATCACGAGGGACCTGAGGCAATCGGTACAGGCGTTGCAACGCAAGGCCAGTCTTGATGAGGAAATCAGTGCGAGGTCGATGACCAGGGGTAGGTGCGCGGACAGATGTCCGCAGCTCCTTCGATCCCGTCATGATAGCATTGAAGTATGGACGATCCTCGGGATCGAGGTTTGTGAGAATGGCAAAAGAAAGCGTTTCATCGTCCACTTCATGAGGTGGTGGCACCGGTGTCTCTCCGGTGTTGGATAGCCATCGATCCACGGCAGATCGGACCTTCTTCGACTGCCGGAGGTAGTGCTCTCTGAATTCCTCAGCGATATCGGGGTCGAGCTTCACAGGAGATGCAGGTCGAGGGGGAACATCGGCCTCCACCTCGGCAGCTTTGGTTCCAATCTCGGCAAGGTCGAACGGAGGCCACTGTGGGAGCTCGATGCGCCCACTCACCCACTCAAGAACATCACCCCAGTTCAGGCCCTGGTGAATCTCGTGTGAGTTGTCACACATGATACATGTGCATCCATGAGGGGGCAGATCCCGGGAAAAGACATTCTCCAAGCGGTCTAGGAGTCTGCGGGCAACGGATCGATGCCCCGTGGCAACAGCAATTGATCCCTGCTTGTTGAGGACGGTGTTGTACTGTTCCAAAAGGTTGAAGAACGGAGCGAATAGGGTATCAGTGCCGGTCAGAGGAGGGTTGGATGGTCGGGTTCCGTTTTGTCGAGGTAGCACAGACAAGAAATTCTTGGGGGCGGGATAAGCAAGGCCACCATTTTGGAGGAGGTAGTCCACACGTGGGACATCCTGGATGTCCAGGCCAGGCGGAGGGGGAGGTGGAGGAGGTGCCGCGAAAGTAGACGTTGGAGTCGCCGTTTTCGAGTGCAAGTTTGAGATATCTTGGACGTCAATGACGGAGGGTGTACCAGGTTTAGTTTCGGGATAGACGCTAGGGAAAGGCGTCTGGGTGGGCGTCTTGGGAGATGAATCTTGAGCACTCGAGGGCGAGGACTCGGCCCCTTCCACCTCGGGTCTCTTGACACTTCGAGTTGACGATGTCCGCTTGGCTGAGGGGCGAGATGAGCTGGAAGTCCTCGATTCAGGTCGGAGCTTGTCTCGGGAGCGGATAGCCGAAGATTTGACATAAGTAGCTTGGCTCGAGGATGCAGATCGGCGACTAACTCGGGAGCGTTCCTCGTTGCGTGATGCTGACCGGGAAAGGGTTGAAGATCTCGACTTGGAGCGATGTAGACCATCCTCTTCGGCAGGAATCTCTTCTGTTGGTGTGTCGACCCTTGGCATTTCGACCTTGGGCGTCTCTGCCCCCGGTGTCTCTTCCGGGGCTTCTTCTGCTGGAGGTTCCTCCTCAGCCGGTTCCTCCTCTATAATATCTTCCTTCAATGTGCCTTCCTCGAATCTCTTGTCATCATCGAAAGGGTTCTCCGTCCGGGGTGGGCTGGGAGGTGAATCTGCCTTGCCGGCTGATACTGGCGACTTCGGAGATTGAGGCGCAGCGTCGCCAGGTTCGGCTGGTTCAGGAGAAGGACTAGGACTGGGGCTTGGGCTTGGGTAGCGAGGAATGGCTAGTGAATCGCGGCTAACGATGGCCTCTTTGCTGTGTGCCTTGCTGAAGCTAGGGTAAGGCCTCGATATGCGCTCCGAGAGGATAGAAGTGGCAGCTGTCGAGGTTCTAGCCATATCCGAGCTGGCCAAGTCACTGGTCGAAGCGGCACGATCGCGGTGGTGGTGACGGTGGTGATCATCGTCGTCTCTATCCCTGCGATGTCGGTGTCGGCGGCTAGAGGTGTGGGAGATGGTATCGCTGCCCACTTCGCTCAGTTTGCTCCTGGAAGAGCGCGAAGTGCGGTGACGGCGTCGCTCGCGGTCGTAGTCCTTGTCTCGTTCTCGGTCACGGTCTCGGTCGCGATCCTTGCGCTCCTTGCGATCTTTTCGCTCCGACTTGGAGCGTCTGGGCTTTTCGCGCGGTGACCGGTCGGCGTCGGCGACCTCGACGTCACGGTCCTTGGAGGACATGGTGGACATGGTGGACCATGGAGGGGATGGGGAGATTATCGGGTGAGTCGTCGAGTATTAACCGAGAGTTGATCGCTGTCGTTCGAGTAGTAGTAGCAAAGGGAGGTGAAGTTCTGGATCAAGAAAGCGGTCAAGAGGGGAGGAAGCGCGTATGTTGGCGGAGAAGGTGCGTGTCAGAAAAGGGAAAAAAGGGAAGTCAAGATGTTGGTTAAGGTTTCAGGCCGCTAGGAAGCCTGATCGAGTAATAAAAAAATTAGGCAGGTTCCGTAGCTGCGAAGAGGAATGAGGTGAGGGTGAGGGGGATCGGAGATCAGGTTGACAGTGAGTGGCAGTTGTTGCAAGTGACAGTGAATCGCGGCCGCTGCTCCAGCGTCGGGCAGGTACCAACCAAATCGAGCCTTGTCTGCCTGCCTGCGTGCCCTGCCCTGAGTCGCTCACTGTGTCTCAGGTCAGGCTTCAGGCACTAAGGCAGGGTCATCGAGGTCGAGACAGGCACCTTGCGTCTTGTCTTGCCTTGATGGGGAATAATGCTCACGGCGGTTGATCCCGGATTAATTTTGATAATAGGCAGGTAAATAGTCTCGAAGCGACCTGTTCCTAAGCTCCCGGTTACCGAAGCTTCCCAGCCAGCAGAATAAATGGCAGTGGGCTAAAAGGGGACAAGCACGGGCGGGCAGTCTTGGGTGAAGTTAAACCGCCATCTCCACATACAGCTCAAGACAATAAGGTCCAGCTCACTCAAGGCTATTAGTGATTGCTATACAATAAGGCAAATTGTAGAAATCGATACAATCACCCATTTTTACAATTACAGCACCATCCTGCTGCGTCGTCATTGACTCGGCCACGCACACGCGCAAGCTCTCCCACAATCTTTACCATCCATTCCATTCCATCTTTGACGCACTGCCTCCAGACCCCTGTGGAGCTGTACAACAAAGCCACCCACTCAACGGATGAAAGATTTACAGGGGAGCATCCAGGCGTGGTCTTTGCAGACTTTTGGAGGCTGGTCGTGGGTCCCTCGAGAGTCCCTGTGCCCAATGACCAACCTCCCAAGCTTTCTAACCGCCACGGCACCCTTGTCGCCAAACACGGGAAGCGTTGGATTTCTGGCATGGCATGTTGGATTCAAGCATGATGAGATCTAAATTGTTCGCATTCATTCATGGCTTGGTATTGTAATCATCCAACGCTGCTATCGTGATGATGCAGTCACATCCCCAACTCTTTGAATGACTCAATGCACACCACGGTCACTTCTCGACGCTCACGCTGCCACGCACGCATTCAAGCCCCATCCGTAGCTTCACGTAAACCATCTCGTATGGTTGGCGGTGCTGCCCAATCCTCCACTGCATACTGTACACATCCATCCATCCCTCCATCCATCACCAACGCTCCAACACCATAGGTTAAGCGCGCATTCTCACATGAGACTCCTCTCACCATCACCACTGGAGCCCAACACCACCATCTGCCCATCGTGATAGGCCGACAAAAATACCGGTTTAGTACTTGCATATTCTCGAATCTTCGCTCTCATAGGACAAGTTATTGCATCATGCATCTTTTTCTTTCATTCCCGTATCCGTCATAATCTATCGCGAGCTTCTCTTGGCTGTCTAAGTGATTCAACAAGCATAACACTCGCCCTTCTTTTCCCCGTCTGTCATCTAATGTTTCCTTCTCTTGATAAAAAATAACGCCGATCCCGTATTTCACTTGCGCTCTTGAAAATCTCATGAGCGTCTCGTAGCATCATGCATACCGCGACGCTGTGGTTTAGCCCGCCTCCTCTTAAATCGATCGAGGCAAGCAGCTTATGGGTATCTCCCTCTTCGACTCCCCAGTAGTCAATCCATCTAGTCATCCTTTACAGGCGGTCGAGGAGACCACGGCTCTCGAGGAGCAGGACAATCTCGTGCACGATGGAACGGACAGTCTGCTTCTCAAGGTCGACAACGAGGTCGGCCTTGGCAGGGGCCTCATAGGGGTCGTCGACACCAGTGAAGTTCTTAATCTCACCCTTGCGGGCAGCAGCGTAGACACCACGGCGGTCGGTCTTCTCGCAGTACTCGAGAGGGGTGGCGACGTGCACGAGGAAGAAGGGGCCAGACTTCTCGATGAGGTCGCGGGCAGCCTGGCGAGCCTCCTCGAAGGGAGCGATGGGGGCGGCGATGACGGCGGCACCGGCCTTGGTGAGCTCAGAGGCGACAAAGGCAATGCGGGAGATGTTGAGGTCACGGTCCTTGCGGCTGAAGCCAAGCTCAGGGGAGAGCTCGTGGCGGACGTTCTCGCCAAGAAGCATGGACACGGAGCGGCCACCACCCTGGTTGAGAGTGACCTGCAGGGCACGGGCGATGGTGTCCTTGCCGCTGTTCTGGTAACCAGTCATGAAGACGGTGAAACCCTTCTGGGCAGGCAGAGGGTTCTGCTCGCGGAGGACCTTGACGACCTCGGGGTAGGAGAACCAGGCGGGAATCTCCTTGCCGGTTCGGAGACGGTGTCGCAGCTCAGTGCCGGAGATGTTGGTGGTGCGGGTGCCCTCGGGAATCTCGTTGGCGGGGAGGTACTCGTCGGTGTCGGGGAGGTAGATCATCTCCTGGAACTCGACCATCTTGATGCCAAGCTCCTCCTGGTGCTCCTGGACGAGGTACTGAGCATCATAAGGACCGTAGTGGTCCTTGCCCTGCTTGTTCTTGCCGGGGCCGGCGTGGTCACGACCAACGATGAAGTGAGTAGCACCGTGGTTCTTGCGGATGATGGCGTGCCAGAGGGCCTCACGGGGACCACCCATGCGCATGGCCAGGGGAAGAAGAGCCAGAGCGGCCATGCCGTTGGGGTATCGGGGCAGGAGAGCCTTGTAGACACGGACACGGGTGAAGTGGTCAATGTCACCGGGCTTGGTGAGACCGACGACGGGCTGGATGAGGACGTTGGCCTGCTGGGAGCGGGCGGCGCGGACCGTCAACTCACGGTGAGCACGGTGCATGGGGTTTCGGGTCTGGAAAGCGACGACCTTTTGCCAGCCGAGCTTGTTGAAGTGAGAGCGAAGCTCAGAGGGGGTGACTGCATCGTAGTTAGCCTCATGCGCCAAGCTAAAATGAGGAATTGGCACTTACAGCGGAGGTCGAGGAAGTCGTAGTGCTCAAGACGGTTGATGGCCTCGAGCTTGCCACCGACGTAGAACTCCTGAGCGGTGGAGAAGAGGTACTTGATACCGGGGTGAGTATCATCGTCGCTGCCAAAGACCTTCTTGGCCTCGTTGACCCTGCAAGGCTTTGTAAGTATGATGTACAGTATGCGCCATTGAGACCACCTACTTGTCGGGTCGGTAGACATCCTCAACAGTGAGGATGGCAAGGTTTCGGTCGTCACGGAGATCGCGGAGGGTGATGCGAGCACCGGGCTTGATGCTCAACCGGTCAATGGTGGCCTGGTCAACATCGAGGTTGATGGGCATGGAGAAGAGGGCGCCATCAGCGAGGCGGTTGGTCTCGACGACACTAGAAGCTCAATTAGCCCCTGCTGAGAGCTTGCGCTGGATTCAGCGATTGAACATACCTGTTGTAGTCCTTCTCAGTGAGGAAACCTGTTGAATTGCTCGTCAATTGATGTCCTCATAAAAGATCTCGTCGCAAAGCCAGGGGTCGGAGATGCGGGGGCGGGGTCATTGCCCGTGCACCCCATCATCATCGCGGCGGGGGAACAGCCAAGCATCAGCATCAGCATTGGTGTCAGCAGTTCTTACCTTCAATAGGAGAGAAGCCACCGTTGAGGATCAGCTCAAGATCGCAAAGGTGACGCTCGGTGAGGACGAGGGCGGGAAGCTTCTCGGACTCGGCCTGGAGCTCAGCCTGGCGAGGCAGATCGCGGGCGAAGAGGTCCTTCAGGACACCGCCGTGAGGAGCGTTGGCCATTGTGATGTGATGTGTGGTCAAGGTGTTTTTGAGGAAGAAGAGAAGGAGATGAAGCTTCAGGGACCAAGTCGAGGATCAAGGTTCAAGAAGAAGGGGTCTCGAGACTTTTAAAAAAGAGACAAGAGAACTGGGGGCAGAGCACGCAATCGTGGGGGGAAAGACGATTGCACGAGTGATACTCGGGGAATGGATGACAACGGAGAACGGGAGAGAGGATGGACAAGAACGAGAGCCGTCAGCCGAGGGGAAGGGAGCGGTTGATTTTAAATCACGTCCGGATACAGACAAAGGTACAGTCCATCTTGTTGCGTCCACCCTGTCATGTCTACTAGTTTCCCCCGTCCCTGCCATGCTCAAACATGACTTGCTGGGGCCTTTTGACATGGAGGGGTGTACGGCGAGTGGGAAGGGAAGAGAAAATCGAGTGAAAAAATTGCGTGGCCATTGACGAACGGACGAAATCGGCGGCCTGCGTGCAATGTCCTTCTCCCAGACGCCTATCCTCACCGTGAAAGAGGAAAAAAACAATGGGGTTGTGGTTTTAGCTCTCGATGACGTGCTCGGGACTTGAGGCTTATACCTGCCGCCGACGACCCTAGAGGCCAATCAGAAGTCCGCGAGACCGGACAAGGCGGCGCTAGGTCCTCGGAGCATCGCTCTCGGGCGGCGTTGGAAGCGACCTTGATCGTTGGAGATCATGATGGATGTTTCTCAGGAGGCACAGTTGCGATGGTTGAAGCTTTGGTCCTGATAGGAGTAAATGGCTTGCGCGGCTCTAAGCTCGGGACGTCTACCAAGACATGGTCCCTGCAACCACGACGCCGTGATGTGGGATGTAAGCCTCGTCCTCCCCTGAGAATCATGCCTCATGCGGCCGGGTTCCTGGTGCCGTGCCGTGGCGACAAGACGGAGACTGTCCTCTTGTGCCCTTTTTCTCTTAGCCCCGCATCGCATCCCACTGCGCAAGAAGCGAACGAGACATTCCACGGACATGTTCCATGTGGCACGACCATCCATCCACATGCATCCACGTCCAAGCATCCACACCCACCTCCGGCTGGCTCAGAGGGACGAGTCGAGTCGCTCGTGGGCACGCAATAATCTAGACCCTCACGTTTGCTGCTTCTCCGAGGCGCCTATGTCTTGGCCCGATCACGACTTTAATTCTTTTTATTCATTAACTGATGTTGGATGGTCTTCCGGTCCGGTCAGTCCCCCCCGTAGCCTTGCGTCTAGACGCCGTTGCTGGGGTGGTTCCGTCGACTAGGGCGGCAGTTCCCCCGAGCAGATGCGGTTGTCGGGTCGGGCGATCGCCCGGAAAGTGGTGGAAGCAGAAAAAAAAAAGTCGACGCTGCTCCATTTCCCCTCAGTCATGATGGATCATGTTAGTAATCCTGTGTCTGACATTGATGCGACCCTCGTTTTGGTTACCCCGGACATTCCATTCTGCACTTGTTAACGCCGTGGCCGATGAAAATGATCTTGGTGAGCATTTAACCATGGCACAAAACTGTGTTGTCCATGCAGAATTGCCCGTTCGAGACGCCTGTTGTAGTTTACGACTAGACATGCTCAATTGACCCTTTACTAAGGCGAGGGTGCCCCTGAACTTTCCCCTGGAGATCTGGGTTCACGGAACTTCGGGTTGTTTGAAGGATCCCTTGGACCCTTGAATCGACACGCAATGTCATTTAATTCCGGTGGTTGATGGCCTGTAGCCACGCGTATCCGCGCGTATCTTTGACTGAAGCTTCGTCGACTGTTGTAGCAAGCTCACAAAACCTCCACGTTTCCATGACCAAGGAGAACTATTATTGCAACCCACACTTTCTCGATCCAGACTTGTTTGTACCTCGGGGGCTAACTCTCCTGCAACGGCCCGTGGGGGAGACAAGGTGCGTGGTGGAGCACGGCTGTTGGATAACACGATGCGGCAGTACAAAACGCATCATAAAAGGCGACATGTACGCATAAAATTGCCAGCCGGAGTGATCAAGTGGACAGCGAGTGCAAATTCTTCGATGGCGTCACCAGCGAGTTGATAATGGCAATGGGCATTGCATCTCCAAGCCTCCCTCATTGTGGTCTCGACTGAGAAAAGGTCGTGTGACTGAAGCGCTCACCTCTCACAAGCCAGTTAATTGTGAACTATTGAACAGCTGCGACAAGGTAATGGTGAACCATTGTTTGTTAACCATCAAGTCGCTCAACGCTTGTGGTTGTCGCATTTGGTCAGCACCTTTTCATGATGGGCGGAAAGCCCGCGCGGGATGGAGGTGCTGGGCGAGAGCGGACTGGCCAGCCACCTGCAACACATCATTTTGTGGAATTTAGTCGCCATCGATGCCAAGGCCCGGTCCCGCGATCCGGTCCCATCGGGGCATCCACAGCCGACCATGAACGAAAAATAAGGTCGACGAGGAGATCTTCAAGATGGGAGTGTCTGCCGACGGTCCGAAGAGCTGTCGCATTCGACGGGGATTGTCAATCTTGACAGAAACACCATATGTGAATATCGTCACTCACTGATGCTTTGTTCGCACCCAACCGTATCGGACTCCTCCAAAGCGCCGTACATCCGCCCAAGGATGTTTCGGAATAGTCCCAAGCCAGTGCCTTCAACGTTTAATGACGAGCCGATTCAACCCAGCCGCCTGCTCTTAACACTGGTGGTGCCTCATCTTGACTAAGATGAAGGCCTGAGCGGTGGACGACATTGCAACTAACACAAGGTGCCTAGCCACACAGGCCAAGATAGCAATGAAACACCAAAAGGCAAAATCTCAATCTCTCAAAACTCGCCATCAGATGAGCCATGTCGATTGTTTGCTCATGCTTGCGAGGTACTTCTTGCTTAGCCAAAGCCAAGCGTTGACTAAAGTATCCCTAATAGAAATGGATGTGATTAACTCGAACCCCCATTGTGATCACCGTGGAGGTTCTCCCGGCTAATATAACAGTGATCCATTTCTTCGACCTACCCTTGTAGTAGGCGAGATTGGCAGATTGGGAAAGTCGGCGACCATATGGCCCTTTTCCGTTCTCCCAAAGCCCAGCCACTTTCTCTATAACACCACTGCGGGATCTCCGGAAGATGGCTGGTGATAATTTGGTCAACAATGTGCCAAGATCAAGTGCCCGCCGAAAAAGAGCGGGTAGGTCGTTTGAGCAGCCACGATCCTTTCACCACTCTGAAATCATTTCAGCGCTTCTGATGCGCCATCTCCAATCAAGACATGTCAAATCGCATCCATCTCCATACAAGAGGCCGGCACCAGCTGAGACGGTGGTTGTAAGTACGACACGTGGAGAGCAAGTCACTGAGAGGCCCCCGCCCCTCGATTAAAGCATGATGCGTCGTCGGCCAATCGTTACTCGTTGTTGCCCAATTCCAAGACCAAACTTGACGGGAAAAGCGGTGGGGGAATCAAGTTTTTGATGGACTGGACACCTCCAACATTCTGGATGTTTGAATCATGTTACGCGTGCATGGTGGGTGCTGTCGTGGGAACGGTCGACGCGACCAGATTGCGCCAAGTTGAGAAATTCACGTTGAACCAGAAGTAAGCGTCAGCCAAGCACGAGGGAATGTAAGGTCTAATGAGGGCATTCGTAGACCTTGAATAGCTGAAGACAGGGTTGTCTCTTGATGTTGGATGGAAATGGTGTGTGGGCCGCTCGGGGGCAGGCCCAGAAAAGTCCCGAAAGGGGCGCTTCGTAGGTGCATTTTCGCAATCGCAAATGGAAGGTGCAATGACACCACGGGGCACTTGCTTTCTTTGCGAAAGCGCGCCGACCACCTCTTGATTGCCTCAGAAGGGTCTAATCGAGACTTGAGTTCTATGGAGGCTTTTCCCTCTAGCAACACCAGCCTCGTCTTGCTCCCTTTTACCTCGTACGGATGCTACTGCTCGCGCAGTCTCTCTCATACGCGCCGTAAACTGCGCATCATTTCGCTGTCCGTTTCCTGAAACTCCCCTGCAGATGCCAGCCTATCAACCTTAAATCACAAGCTGCGATCGCTGGTGGCTTTCTCGGCCGCTGCGCCACTTCTTGGTCTTTGTCTCCTGGGGTTACACCTACGTCAAACGACACGAGATTTTGCATTGGCACCAAGAATACCAAGAGTCAAAACTCACACACGACTTGTTTCTCTCCTCCCTTTTTCCCTCTTTGGTCGACCGGTTGATACCTGAAAACCCGATCCCCGCCGCTTGCGATCCTTCGCGACGTCCTCGTCCTTCTCGAGACCCCCGTTCGCGAATTCGATTCGAGATCCTTGCGATCTTCTCCCCGAGACACGGCCGCTCTGAAACTTTGCCAGCCCACGTTCATGTTCGGGTCGCCCGCACCTCGAGAACCCGTTAGCCGATTTTCTCTCTTCTACGGCCTCTCGATATAAGAGTCTTTCGAAATAATCACTTTGGTGTCACGAAATCTACCCCGGGCGGGATCGCCCGCCATCCCGCTTCATCCGGCCCCTTAACGATCCGTTGCCGTTCTTGAAAATGTTCGCGACTCGGCAGCCCGTAAGGGCTTTGGTGGCCTTGCTCTCTACCATCAGTCTTGTCCCAACAGTTTGCGCCCAGGATCCGGTCCTCATCAACGGAACAGATGCAGATGGTGTCTATCGTGACGATCTCGATGTTAGTCGAACTCCGGCTCTTTACACGGGAGACTTTGGCGACTGTTTGAGTGGTGGAAGCTTGTTTAATGTTACCGCCTTCGATGCTGCGTATTATGCCGACAACCTCACGGTATCCTTTCACTTATACGGAAGCTCCAATATCCGTCAGGAAAATGTCATGAGTATGTTATGGGGAACTCGTTTAAACCAACCTAGCTAACCCGGCTATAGTGCACCTTTCTATCGAAGTATACGGCGAGGAGAGATTCAACAAAACTTACGATCCATGCAAGTCCAACGTTACGACCCTTTGCCCACTCGAGGCTGGTGAAGGCATTCAAGCATACATCGCTACCGAGATCTCGCCCGACGACATTGCTGGCATTCCATCTATCGCCTTGAACATTCCCGATTTGGAGGGCTTTGCCCGTCTGCGAATTTTTGCCAACTCGACCCAGACCGAGATAGGATGTTTCCAGGCCACCATGAGTAACGGACAAAGTTTCTCTCAGCCAGAGTATGTGGGGAGTATTGTGGGCGTCTTTGTCTTCGCCGCCGCCTTGGCTTCTTTCGCGACGGCCATCTACGGTCTCCAGATTCCGCACATGAGGATGCACTACGCCCACTCTTTCTCGATTTTGGTCATCTTTGAAACATTCCAGTCCATCTTCTTTTCAGGGGCACTGTCGGTTGACTGGCCTACCGTTCTACCTGCCTGGTGGAGCAACTTTGCATGGACTGCTGGCATGTTTGCGAGCGACAGCATGGTTGATGCTATCAGCCCCTTTGCTGGTGTCACTGGGAACGCCAGTCAAGTTGGCTCTGCGGGATCGGTTCCCATCAATAACGGAGGTGGACTGAGTCAGCAGATTTACGGCCGATCACTTATACGCCGGTCACTGCATGTTGATGATGTCCTCCAGTCTCTTGCTAGGCGCAATGAGTTCAACGCAAGTGATCCATATGATTACACTTGGGCAGGAAAGCCACGCAACCCTGGAATGCCACTCCCAGGCGATTACGGTGGTTTCGCAGGCACACTCTCGCGTGTCAATATTCCCCTGTACGACGCTTTCATCATCGGCCTGATCTGGCTTTGTGTTGTACTGGCAGCTGTTGCCATGTTCGTTCTGACAGCCAAGCTTCTCCTCGACTTGTCTCGCAAGATGAAGTTGATCAAGTCTGATGGGTTCGACTTTTTCCGTTCACACTGGCTTGGATACATGGTGGCAGGCTTGCTGCGGACACTATTCATCGCCTTCTTCACCATGATGACACTGACCACGTACCAATTCACTTTGGGTGCGCCTGCAGGCCCGAAAGCTATCGCCGCCGTCATCTTCGCCATGTTCCTTGGACTTGCTGCACTCGCGGCCTATGCTTGCGCCGTCAGACTGCGTGAGGGCAAGTATCAAGTTGTTTCCGACTCGATCCGCTTCGAGGAAGGAAAACTGTTCAAGAAGGTGCCTTTCATTGCAGCAACACTGGAGAGTTCGATAGGCGAGGAGGAGCAGGCCCAGAAACCTCGGCTCTTTGGCAGCATGGCAGTTCGACGCATCAAGTTTACCGACAACGACCCCAACCGGGCGAATGTACACCAAGACGCGGGCTACATCAAGCGCTTTGGATGGCTCTCGGCGAGATATCGACGCACACGGTGGTGGTTCTTTGCTGTCTATCTTGCCTATCAGTTCATTCGAGCGTGCTTCATCGGTGGAGGTCGAGGAAACCCGTTGGCTCAAGTCTACGGTCTCTTCGTCTTTGAGATACTCGCCCTGGTTGCCATTATCAAGATGAAGCCTTTCGAGGGATCTCGCAACACCACGGCGGCGGTCTGGCTGTTGTCGATTTCCAAAATCATCACCACTGGCTTCTCAATTGCCCTTCTGCCTTCGTTCAATCTCAGTCGTATCGTTGCGACAGTCTTTGGCATGATCATCATTGTGGTCCAAGCCTTCCTGGGCGTTGCGATTCTGGTCTTGATTGCCTTGGGAATGATTTCGACATGGATGTCTCTGTCTCGCAACCGTGAAGAGTTTCCCAAGGATCTCGACCCGATTCGAGTCCGATACTTTGAGCACATGGAGGTGAGAGCCGGGGACTTGCCCAAGTCGAAGGAACCCGAGAAGATCCCGGAGCCACCCAAGCCTACTTTCAGAGTCAACAGTGTTCGACGCGAGCGAAAGGTCGTTGAGGATAACTCATTCCCGATGCTCGAAGGAACAGGAGGCGACGTACCAGATCATCCAATGCACCCACTCAACCGGCGAAGTCGGGCAAACAGCGCCAGCTCTCGACACTCTGTTAACAGCCTGCCTCGCTCTGGACGCACCCACCGTGCTTCATGGAGCTCAAAGGACTTTGCAGAGTGGGATGCTGAGATGAACCGAGGAGACACAGCCCGGGTCAGTCGCATGAGGAGCAGTTCTCTGCGTATGCAAGCAGCGAGGTATTCCGTGTCTCGACCACCGATGACACCAACTCGAGAGTCAGCCGAGTTCCCTCGGATGAGCGTCAACTTGGTGGGATCCGACGACAAGGAGGCGATTGCCGAGGACAAGACTGAGGAGACAACGGATACACCGAAAAGGAGGAAGAGGACTGTGAGCTGGGCCGACCAAACAACGGTACCTGGCTCCTCTGATTCCGACAACACAAGCAAGGACGTCACGATTCAAGAGAAGGAAGAACCAAGGAAGAGCCAAGACGACGAAGTCAAGGCCAAAATCGAGTCATGAGCGAATCGTGACTCGTTGAGCGAGGGCCCTTGCATTTCATTTTAGACACGGCCTCATTGCTCATTTATTCGAACACATTCTGGAGTTTTTTTTACGACTAGGCGAGGGGTTGGCATTTCATTCAACAAGCAAGCAAGCATCAACGACGGGATTTGAAAAAGTAAGCATTTTGTAAATACATGGCATGTTCCCGTCTCCCTGCCAGGTCAGGCGAGGTGGATTTTGTTTTCTTTCGTTAACCAGGTACTTACCTACCTACCTACACTGAGATGCGACATGACGAGACGCAAGAATATAGAGAACCTGGCCGGTTTTGGCGGCTGGGGAGTTTGATGTTTGGATGCTGGAGATTGGCCACAGACATGTAGATAGTTTATTGAACCATTTTAACAAGAGCTTGTGCCCTAATTGATTGAACAGGATGGGGTTGTGGTTTACTGTGTGACTTTGCTCAACACCCTATACTTGCCCTTTGTAGAGTCTTGGTGAAACAAGACGAGGGATCATGAGGTTGAAGTTGGGTCTCAAGACTGAGCTTAATGACCCTGAGGTTTCATCCCGATTCAGCAACTACCCTACGTGTGATATTCATCTCATGTTTGAACTGACTCAAAAGCCTGCCACGTATAACCAGAACAGTCTTTGCTGTGCTCTGCCACTGTTCAGCCCAGACCGGCGTCTGAGCCAGCGTTTCTGAGGTGCATTCAATCGTCTCGTCCTGTTATGCCATGTTCTGTAATTGCCAAATTCCCTCGCGGCTGACTTGAACATCAAGGCCAATATGACATGCGACTTGGTCAAGGGAACTGAATTTGGACTTGGGGTCATTTTCACGATCCATGATTAAGAGTGTGAGCGCGAGGAGTCAAAAGAGATCAATTCGCCATCGAAGCAATTGCCATTTTGGTCTAGTCACTCAAGTTCTGCAGTTCTTGTTCACGAACCAGAGCAAACGAGAAGCTTTTACTGCCAACGTTTTGGAAAGGAGCTATCAAAGAGAATGCCCTGTGACAATGGACTTTATGCTGCGCTACAAACACCGGACTTTCATCTATTGTCCTGAATGGTCTCTCAATGAATCGTTTGAGTCTCACTGGAACAACCATTGCACTAAACCAGATGACTCTAGAAGAAGAAGCAGAACTTATCAACTCTTCCCGCCTTGACCCTTGAGAAGCTCGAGTTCGTCAACAGCTTCCGAATAACATCATCAACAACACTCTCAATAATCCAACAGACCCCCCACAATGGCGCCAGAACCTATGAGTGACGAGGTGAAGGAGGATATCCGTCGCATGACGGAGACTCTGACCAACCAGTCCACCATTGAGCTTCTCACTCGAGCCGGGAACCAAGCCAAGTACAACCGGTGGGACCTCAAGGAACGGAAGAAGGCTCGGGAGGAGGCCATGGCACGAGCTGAAAACGATGGCAATGCCGGAGACTACGAAGAGGATGTCACTCGAGACACAGAGACTAGTGTTGCCGACACCACTGGCATCAACGAGGCCAACGTCACAGATGTCGGCGCCAACGACACAAATGCCACTGACGTCTCCGAGGCCAAGGGCAAGGTCACCACCAAGGTCAAGGATGTCGTTTCCCGCGTTACAAAGGCGATGAACCGCCTTAGCATGACCAAGAAGGGAGCTGGTGACAAGACGGCCGCAGACGACAAGGCCAAGGACAAGGAACACGGCAGCAAGCAGGGTGGCAACAAGGCTTGATCAGCTGGATGAAGTTGCAAGCCAAGAACATGCACTGTTCTCCTCTTTTTTCTTTCTTTTTTCTTTTGTTACTATCTGTAGAGGTAAGTGTTTGCTTTTCTCAGAACGAGGCCTCGACTAATGGACGCTTGCAGCAGCAGCACCATTACAGGAGCAGCAGGATGATTGTAGGAGCTGCGTGATTGCAGCATCCTCTCCGCCATGAAGCGGACAGCAAGGCGAGCGATGGCGTTCAAGGAGGGTATCGTCAGTGGATTTACTCAACATGGAACCGGGAGGGGGCATGGATCAAGGCGTGATGGGACGATACTGCAGAAAACACATCATTAATCTTTCTTGGAATCGATCGATGAAATTCTCAGCAAATGCGAGCTTACTACTACCCTACCAAGGATGCCAAGTCCGTCAACACCTCATCTCATCTTTTTTGCTCTGCAAGGGATGTAGATACCCTCGTGTGCAAGTGAGCAGCGGCCTACCTAATCTGTCACTATACATACATCGTTGCCTGCCTCGAGATCTCGCTCTCACCGGTCAAATAAAAAAAAGGCATGCGGGGAGACGGGCTCCCACGTTTTTTTGAGGCCCCAAGTGAGACATATGCAACCTGGGGCTGGCTGTTGCTGCAAACACCCGTTTGCAAACCACCTCATGCAGCAGCAACATTTTCTCTGTTGAAGATGGAGGGGGTTAGGAAAATCTTGTAGATCCAATCTCGCGATCGGGGAGATGCAGATTTATCATGCAGGCTCTGGGAAGAAAGAAAAGTACGTCTTTGTACTATGTACTATACCCTTGTATCTTGTGGATGGCGTTCATGTCTCAGTGCCGTGTGCGTGTTTGTCCCCCAACCGGGTTGCCGGCATATGTAGGAGTTCACCGGAGCTTGATCCCGGAGATTTCGATCTAGGGTTGCGTTGTATTGCAGCAAGGCTAGGGCTGTGTACCCGAGTCTGGAGTATACTACCTTGTTTAAACATGGCTGACATGGAGCAACTTCAGTCGTGCACTTTGTAGCACAACTTGTCAAGCCCATCGTCGTACAGCTTCAAGCAGTCACAATCACATAGTATTCTACGCACTCCCCTCCTCTCGAGTCTTCGTGTGCAGCCACCCGCCGAGGACTCTGCCGTGTCTGCATCTACCCGTAGCGTCCTGCACCTTGAAGAATCTAGGAGGTTCTGGCTTTTTTTTTTTTGTGAGGGGTCAGGACACGGCTCGAGATTTTTGTTTGCTCCCCCCCTTGACGAGATAAAAAAAAGCAAAATACAAGGGTTGCAAAATCGGTGGCGTTCTTTCAACGGCTGTCGAGTACGATCGGCAAAGATACCAAGCCCTAGCATCACACAGTAGATGGAGGAAGTACTGATGACGAGGTGCTTAGATTTGCTTCTTTTTCATAGCCCCCGTCTTCCCGAGAGTCATCAGTCGACGTGGCGCCGCCAACGACTACAGGTTGGGCTTCAGGCAGCGACACTAATGCCAGCTGCCGTGTGGGAAAACGGTTCGAGACAAGAGAAACCGAGACAAGAGATTATGTAGGTCTTTTTTTGGTGTTTGTTTGTTCGCTATGACTCTGAGCCTGATGGATGGGTGCATCAGCCAGTCTCAGATGTCATCAGAATATTGGTTCTCGATCTGTAGCAACTCCTTTTCAGATACTGGACGAGTCCTCACTGTGCTACGTTGTTAAATGGAGCCTTCTTGACTCTATCCTCTCTTTTTTCTTCAAACTCTCTTGTCCTTCCCCAGATCTCTTCCATAACTTATCTGTCCCTCTTCATCTGTCTTTTTCCACAGTCACACACACACACACATACACACATACCCCTGAACAACACTTCAACACTTCAACAATGTCCCAAATCAACTTCCTCTTCGAGTACCCTTCCGTCGGCCGCGACGTAGTCTCTCAATCTGCCCCCGGTGTCAAAGGCCCAACCTACGGCCCTGACCCGGAAGTCTGTCCTTACGAGGATGACTCGGGTAGTGACAGTGACGACTACGAGAGCGAAGAGGAAGAGGAAGAGGAGTCTGGGGAGCCCGATCCTGATTGGCATCCTAATGCTATCAACTTCCTCGCCAAAATTCCTCCGAGTGACGAAGCTTGGTCTAGTCACCTCCCAGGCAATGGAACTGTGAACTCTCTGTTCCACCGTCTCCGAATTCCCTTTCTCTTCCCCGGAATTAGGGGCAACATGGACTGGGAGAAGTTCTTTGCAGAGTGCAAATGGCACCTCGCCCGGGCATGCAATGAGCCTGCCCTGGCGTCACTGTTTACTCTCGTCTTCATTGCCGCATGCCATGTCTCCCAGTCCGACGGCTGCCCCCGCGAGATTGCCCTCAATGGGATGAGGGATTGCATCAGGCAGTGCGGCGTCTGGGAGTACGAGCTCACGGAGCCCATGATTGAGAGGCTCCGAAAAGGCGCCGTCAAGGGCATCTGGCTCCTCAACGAGTACACGAAGGCCGTTGGGACTCGTGCTCACGAGATCCCCTTGTTCAGTAGGTTTCTCCTCATCCGGATTTGCCATCTTGTATCTGAATGTTTGAACAGCTTCTGACTGGGTGCAGGTGTTCATGCGATGTACTCCAGCGTGTATAACCTATATCAAGGGCCGTATCCCGTTTACATACCGACCAACTACGCCGCTGCAGTCCGGATATCTCGAGATCCCGTCCATGGTGTACAGCATGCTAGGAGAGTCTAAGTCGAAATGGGAGTAAGTTATGTCCACACCCCGTAGCATACCCCTTTTACTAACAGACTGCCACCAGTTATCAAGAAATCTGCGAGATCCTGCAACCTGACGGAATTCCACTGCCTCTGTACAAGGACATCTGTATGGCTGATGTCATGGGGTATGATGAGGATGAGAGTGATGAGGAGGACATGGATGATTGTGATGGGCCTGTTTGTGATTTCGAGTATCAGTACGCGTGTTCGTGGCCGCATCCGATGGCTTGTTCAGGAAGGACAGCTTCAAGGGGTTCCAGCCTCCGAGGCCGTTTTTGTGATTTGGGTAAAATGAGTTTTGAGATTGAGTGTGTGTATTCAGATTGTTTCAATTAATATGAGTTTGTTCTTTCGACCATGACGAGATGAGTGCCGAGTGTGAAAGTGATGTACTGCCCTGCTCTCCTGATGTACTGCCCTGCCCTTCAATGCTGTCCTGTCACCCTGTTGATCATATTACTCCCGTTCTCATGGTGCCAGGTGGACTGAAAAAAGCACCGCCGCTCTCCCCATACCATTTCGGTGCCAGTACCGGCAGTGGTCTTTTCTGGCCACCTGGGTGCCAAGGAGAGTGTGAGACATGGGGGTAAGAACACAGTCTTCAACGTAAAGACGGCATTTCAACGGGGTATCCCGAGACACACCAACTTAGAGTGAGATCACTCATGGAGGACTCTTTAATAGCACGTCTTAGTTGGTTCACGGTCTTCTGCCCTAGTTATCTATCAAGGGCTGGGCTTCAACAACGCAGCTGATTCACACCAGAACATGAACTGTATGATACAAGTGACTATGTAGGAGTAAACAGCTGACATTTCATATGTTGGTGTTATAATATGCATTGGGAAGATTGGGATGATGGGGCAAGGGACTCGGACGAGCAGTTCCGTCGGCACACTTCGATCTCATAGTAAAGACATGCAAGCTCAAACATCAAACGCGTGTATTCAAAGTAGGTAACGACAGACTATGTATCCATTTCAAAATCATAACCAAGAACCAAGCAATCAAGCCATAGTGCATCCAAAAGTAGGTAACGACAGACCGAACATCACCTTCAAACTCATAACCAAGAACCAAGCAACCGAACCGTTGTGCCCCCATTGCCAAAACCCAAGCATCAAAAACTCGACGTATCCAAATCAAGGGACATACACCTTCCACCCCGTGATCTGTGGGGCCGCAAGCTTATAAAGCATGATGTAGATGAAGCGAACGCTTCCACTGCCAGTGAACTGCAGGCCCGTCTCGTTCAGAAAGATGACCGTGTCGGCATGCCAGTAGGCGGGAACGACATAGTCTTTTCCCCGGGGGTGGAGCTGGATGGGCGCCGGGTAGAGGCCCAGAGGCACCAGGATCCCGATGTGATCTGGGCTCGGCCATATAGTGCAGCCTGCCTCGAGACGAAATGCTTCGGGTTGGAAAAAGGGTTGGGTGATGTCCTTGATGACGGCGTGGTTGATTGCCGACCAGGACAACATGAAGTTGTACTATGTGTTCATGTTAGACTTGTTGGTAAATGTGAAAGTTGACAAGACTTACCATTCCGCGCAAGACAGCTTTGACGACGGCCTGGCAGGCAGGAGGTGATCCGTAAGAACTAAGACTGGCCTGCTTCTCCCAGGGGGTGAGGCACATAATCTCGCAGACGGCTTCTCTCTGTAGAATTCGAGTGTACAGGTCACACTCGAAGACGACGAACTGAGGATCATCCATGGACATGGTGTCGGTAAGGTGCCGTGAAACAGAGTGTTGTGAAATGTGTGTTGGTCGAGATGCGTGCTGGGTAGGAACAAGTGATGAGATGCTGTGAAACTGATGCTGTGATGGATGTAAAGATGAACAGACTTGGAAGCCTTTTTTATGCTTCATCGAACAGACAGTGGAAGCCGCGCAACAAGGGCATTAACACTCTTGAAGTCTGAAAGGAGACAGTGTCGTTTGCTTGCTTCGTTCAATGTGAACTCTGACGATGCATGAGCTACTGCCAAACGCCGATACCCCTTCAAACTCGACTGACTCCCTCCTGAGAGGCAAGCAAATAACCGGTAATCATGTCGGTACAATGCATTAGTCCATCATTTGCCCGTTGGAAACCCCAGCTCTTTCGTCGCGGAAGCAGGATCCGGAGACAACCCCATGGACAGCAAACGGATGTTCGCAGGACACGGTACACCGGAGATTCCTTTTATCTCGCCGTGATTCGTTCTTGTCATGTTTGCTCTCCTTGACGCTGCATTGGGGCTGATTTGATCAACGCGGGCTGAGCTGCAAGTTTCCATCGAAACCATGGCTTGGCTGAGGCCCTCACTCAAACGGATAAGAAAGAGGGGGGGGAACTGTGTAGTCGCCAGTTACAAGTTGACAAAGTCATATGCAAAGGGTTGCCGTTCCTGTGACACCACACATACATACATGACATTAACAAGGCTGGCGTTTGCAAACATACATACATACATACAGTATTCATGCAGGCTACGATGGTCCGTGGGTTGTCGAACGCCAAGCTGGAGCGGGACAGAAAAAAGAAATGATACATCAAATCATCGTCAACCCGCTGAGTGGTTTGCTTTGGACTTGTCAACTGGCTGCAGTAGTGTATCAAATTCTCTTCAAGAAAAAAAGCCACTGCTTATCTTTTTCCTGGGTCTAGCCCTAGAGCCCGATCCATAAGATGCTGCAGAGGGTCTCCCATGCATGAAGCAAACAGAGATATCGTCACATTGGATCTCGCACACCCTGAAAAGAGAGTACATGGCATGGGGGAGAAAAGAGGCGTAAAGGAGGCATGACTCTTTGCATCTGCCGTGCAACAGACACAAACGGATCGAGGGGTTTTTCTCTCAATACAGTTTATGCCTCAATGCGATCGACTGTGGTATCTTTTTGAGGCTTGCAGTTGTCAACTAGTTTCTCACACTGTCAACGTTGTCCATCAATCTACATCTGCATCGCCCCCAAAGATGTGATATGCCAGAGCCCGGTGAATCCCACGCTACCAAACGAAACAGATACCCACATCCCTTTTTTCAGCTTGCATCTTTCTCCTCTGGCGTTGCAGTGTCAGAACGCCACGATCCCCGTCTCCTTTCCCAATCTCCCAGATCAGTGACCTCTTGGCATCGACTTGACCAGCTTGACAACATTGTTGTAGTAACCCCCAACTCCTCCGTACTTGTGCAGCACCCCGGGGATGTCCACCTCGTCGAGATCCTTGGTCCTCGTTCGTCCCAGCAGCCCCGTGTTTCTCGTGCTGGGGATCCTCAGCATCTCCGTTTCCACCTTCCACCCACAGTCCTCGGCGATCAGAGTCACCCAGTCGACTAGCGACGCAAACATGGACTTGCCCTTGGTCTTGTCGCGGGGCGGAGGGGCTCGCCACCTGTCGCCCGTGAGGTTGTGGCTGCAGCACGGGATCATGATGAAGGGGCACGCCGAGATGGCGGCGAGGATGGGTGTCCAGGGCGTCAACTCATCGGCGTGATTCGAGATGATGAATGTGCCCTTGGGAAAGATGCCATTGTGGATGTCATCCGGGCCAACCTCATGCTGCTCTCCGTTTGCAACCTCCCTCGTGACGACGCTGGGGAGAAGAAGCAATCTCTGCAGGGATTTACCCGAGGGTGACATGGACGATTCGCCGTTGTATTGAGCCCAAGACTTGCGTTCTCTCGCGTCGAATCCCCAGCCCGTGTAACCCTCTTCTCGTAGAATGTGCACCAGCAATCCGTTTCCGCATCCGATGTCGACAAAGCCTGGAAACTCGGAGTCCTTGTACATGTCTCTCCACAGCTCAATGAGGAAGGCCGCGATGCCTAGATCCTCAAACACATGCTTGGACGGATCTGTTGTCTCGAGCCAAGACCGAGTAAGCCGTCTGGCGTACTTGTTCTTGAGCTCGGAGTACCTGTCCTGGAATCGCTCTCGAGGTACGACGACGTCGTGGTTTACCCTTTTGACGTAGCCGACTGCATTGGCGTGGCCGTGTTTGTGGATGGTTTGAAGGAGATGATGGGCAATCCTCCCCAGCTTCACTCGATTAGCCTCCCGGTCGGCCTCTTCGGTGTCAGGGTCCTCCTCGAAAGGTAGGAAATGGATAGAGATTGTGCCCGTGTTTGTAGCCGGATCCCACTCGTGGAGCTGGCCTACCCCCCTGACTTTGGGGTGATAGTAGGGCATTTCTGCAGCAGAGGCAGCATGTGGTAGATAGATGGTGAGAGATCTTATCAGGCCTTCACCCTCAGGAGAGTCCTCGCTCTCTAGGGTGAGAGGAGAAGTGTAGAAAGAGCACGTTTGATCCAGGGGCGCATCTCGAAGTGTATTCCTCGGAATGAGTCTTCGAACAATAGTTCTTTGACAGACCAAGCCCTGAAACTCTGGAATAGAAGGGCACTCCTCAACAGAGTCTTTATTATGAGGCTGCTCCTCATCCCCATCATCATAGAGAACATCGGCACGAAACAACCATTTGGAGTTGAGGTTTGGATTCCTAACCAAGTTCAACATGATATCGTCAAAGTATTTCGTTTCAAAGGTACAAGCGTGGCGGCACACGGGCACCCAACCGTCACCGTCACCACCATCGGTGCGGAGGGCGGGCGGCGATCCCGGGGGGAGCTCTTCCGGGTCAAAGGGCAATTTCCTTCGAACCTCCATTTTTTCTGACGAGAATCGGAGGTTGGTGCCGGCAAAACCGGAGAGATGGTTGAAGTTTTGCAAGGGGATGCTGTAAAAGTGGTGAGACTTTTGAGTCTTGGGGAAAATTCAGTTGGTACCCAGTACGGGTCGAGAATGAACGGGAGACTGCGGAGTAGAATGGCAAGCACCTTGAACTTTCAGAGCAACGGCTTTTTGATAAATGTACAGTTCACTGTAATTGAAAAGGGCACATAAAGGAGGTTTTCTACGAAATTTGGATATTGTTTTTTATTTTGTTGCTTGTCCGTCGAGACATCTGCTTGTTGCCTCGTTTTTGCGTACCCAGGTACAGACAGTTTGCGATTCAAGAATGTCACCCCGAACGTTACTAACCTTTCTAGTGGTCCAAGAAAAAAATGGCACACTTTGTAAGTACCTAACCTGCCTTTTAATCCACTGAATCACAGCATAAGAGGCTTATGATAATACATCTAAGAATCAATATAGAATTTAGAGTATAATTGATTTATTTTATATTTTTATCTATTCATTTTGATCTAATTTACGTCTATAGCCCGGCCAAAGTCCATTGTCTAGGTAGGTAGGTACCTGCAGTATGCCATTTATTTCTTGGTCTGGGTGCCTTTCTCTGCCTGCCCAACAAAGTCAAGCAAGGAAAGGCCAGTTAAACTCAGAGCTCTCCCCATGCGCTAAACAACCATGAGGCGATGAATCCCCCGTCTTTGAACAAGCCTCCCCCAGCTCTCTTGATCCTTCGGCTCCGTGGGATGTGCCTCGGGTTGTCCCAGGGAGCCGGGATAGGGAGACAGGGTATCCGTCGAGAATGACGAAATACAGGCACTATCAGCGGGCAATAGATGTGGCACCGAAGAACAGTCACTGCGATGGCTGTGTTTTGCGTAAAAGTCGCTGAGGACTGCATGGATGAATCAGGTGGCGACTCTACATCAGGCTCTGCAAGGCCAAATCTGCCTCGAAATGACTGCTTTTCAACCCCGATGTTGCCATCTGTCACTTTGGATTGGTAGAAGGGTTATCCGTGGCAACAGTCAGACACTCCAGGACTCCCTCACCGAGCTCCCTCTTGGACCTGGATGTAGCCCTATGCGTCACGAGCGAGGGCTGGGTGACTCGCAGCGCAACCATCCTCTAGTGGAGTTGAGTTGACTTGCCGCGGGTTCGGTTCGTGGAGACGGGACACCGCTGGCCCTCCCCTCCCGCAACCGGCCGGGAACAATCCCCCGAGGCGGTCAATTATCAGAATCAACAACCGGCCGGATATGATTTGCAGACTGGATTTGCGATGGCTGGTGCGTCAGGGGCTGTGCATTTCAATTTCTCAGGGGTATGGTGCTGTCATTGCCCCCCCGGTATACGAAGTTGAAAGTCTGGAAGCGACGAAGTGATGGAATTTCTGTAGAGTCAAATAGCCGCATTCTGTAAAAACGGGCTTCGCCGGGCGCAAACTGAATGGGAGATGTGGCCAAAATAGCATCCATTTGCATGTCTCGCATTCTGGACTTGACTGGAATTGCCCGGCCAGAGCGGTGTGCGCGATAGTCCTCTAGGTGGCCAGGCGCAAAGAGTGACTCCCCATGAGACCGGATCCGACCACTGATAGCCTGGACTGCGGCTGGGCCTTCTTCGTTCGGGCTGGTCCCTGGTGGAAACCTCCCATGGATGGCTGTGGATGGTGACCGAATTCATCTAGGCAAGGCTTGACGCCTTATAAATCAGGCCACAATCACCCCAGTAAGGCATCCAGCAGCCCGTGCTCCCTCCCGCCCGCCGCCCGCCAGCGCGCCCAACCAATCCTCACTTACTCATCTTTTTGCCCCTCCGCCTCTGCTTCTCGAAACTCTCTTTCTTCACCCCCTACAACGTCACCAACACAAATACCCGCAACCCCCCCAGACTCTTCTTGTGTTCTCGCAAACTTCGTCGCAAGACTCTCCTCTATCGCAAGCTCATCACAGCTTCCTCTACAACCTCACCCGTACCACTTCGATCAACCTACAACAGCGAGGCGCTATCTTTGCCGGCGGTCGCTGAAAACACCCTCAACCCTTTTACAAAACCCATTTCCCAAGGTCACCCCAGTACCTCCGAGTTTATGTCCATCGAAAATCTCAAGACCTACGGTACGTTTCTCTCTCGATTCCCATTTCCCATTTGTCGGAAGCCCTCGGATCGTTCAGAGGCAACCCAGCCTCAAAAACCGACCCGCGTGTACCTGCATCTGTTGATGCCAAGCCACATGCTTCCGACCCCGCCAAACCCACATGTCAAGCCAGATGTTCTTTGATAGCAGTTTTACTAACTGCCCTCTTCAATAGACCCCTTCGCCGAAGCCGACGAGGACACCGGAGAAACCAAGCAGACGCAGAATTACATCCATATACGCATTCAGCGTAAGTCCTTTCCTCTCCCAAGCCACCTCAGCCACCGGCGCGGCGCATCGAGAGTCGCATCACCTTACATCCTCACGTGAGATTGTGTGGTGGTGGCCTGGATCGTCGCATCGCTGCATCGGCAACGTCATATCTCGTCCAATGCTAACATCCATCGCAGAGCGTAATGGACGCAAGACTCTGACCACTGTCCAGGGTCTCCCCAAGAAGTTTGACCAGAAGAAGATTCTCAAGGTCATCAAGAAGAAGTTTGGTATGTTTTTCCCTGTCATACTGTAGTTCAACCGCTAACCTTGACAGCCTGCAATGGCACCATCGTCAACGACTCCGAGATGGGAGAGGTGATCCAGCTCCAGGGGGATCAGCGCAAAGATGTTCAGGAATTCCTCATCGACAAGAAGGAAGGCCTCGAGCTAGATGCCAAGACCATCAAGGTCCACGGCTTCTAAAGCTCCGCATGCCCCGTCGTCCTGTCAGTCGCCGTACCCGGGCGTCTTGACGTAGAGGGACAGGGATGCATGGCCTCCGGCTTGTGCCTTATCCGGACGTGTCCCCTTGCATTGGAGACACCCCGAGGCTCGGATCCGATTACTCTAGGACGACGGGCATCCACTCAGGGCGAGTTTGACTTTGACTCCTGGTGGCTTTTTGGAAGAGTATTTTTTTCTGCTGCACACGTTCTAGAGCGGGTAGGTGGTGGTTTACCTACACCATCTGCCCAGCTCACGTGCAGAGAGGACGAGGCTACGGGCAAAGAACCTGTCGTGTCGTGTCTTTAGACGAACAGACAAGGCTTGTCGGTCGCTCGTTAGTCAAGTATATCCTACCTGGGCAAGCCCGCAGTAGTCTCAGGCAATAAATACAAGGTCAATTCCGAATGATGTTTCGATATGATTCAAGAGATGTAGATCAACTGAAAGTGATGTAAATAGACTTGACGCCAGGCCCTTCATATCCAGTTTCAAGATAAACTCCAAGGCACCGACTCCAAGACTAACTGCCTATACACACAATACAATACAACAAGAGTCTGAAGAACAAGGACTCGCTGAAAGACAGGTTGAAACAACAACAACAAACTGAAACAAGACAACAAACATAGCCCCAGCATGGGCGGGATATAAAACTCCGAAACGAGAATACAAGAACGTATACAAGTAATCCAAAACAGACAACGGCCAGACCTGGCCATTCACCAGAAGAAACGCCCAGAGAACCTGGGTCAACGTGACTTGGTCAATGTGAAGAGGATGCACACCGGCATGCCGGCACATGGTTCCGCGCAGATGACGAGATGCGCTAGAGGCCGTCATGCTGCTCGATGCTGCCCCTAACCTGCGCGACGACGCGTGACGCCTCATCCCAGGCGCGGCGGCCAGATGCAATGAGGGGTATCTGAGGATACTGCGGCGTGTAGAGGTGCATGTGGGCGAGCAGAGTCACCATGCTGAGGAAGCTGGCGATGGAAAAGACGTTGATGGAAGTCGACGTCTCTTTGCGAATGTTGATTTTCTGATGCGTGATGTGATACATTACGGTTAGGGTCTGTTGGTTCATGTGTTAGTGGTGGTGCACATGAATGTTGCGGTGTGAAGCCGAGGTGAGGGGGTGAACAAACGTACAGTCGCTATGCCGATCCAGCCTGGCAGGAGAAGACGGGGGTCTTGGAAACCCCCCGCGAGGGAGAGAACGCCGGCCGTGATGTAGGCGTTGCAGGCATTAATAGTTAGAAGGCGGACCATTGTCGCCTGGGGAGTATAGTTGATGAGCCTGTATAGCTTGTTAATATCATGGTTTCTTCGAGAGCAGGGGTGTTTTGGTGGACAACGTACCATCGCGACATCAGACAGTCGGTAAAGAAGAAGGATAAATATCCTGAAGCAAAACACTGAAAATCCTACGTATCAGCACAATTCCTTCTTGTAGTTTCACCTCACAGCTTTACACTCTAAAAGAGCTAGCTTTCCTCTGTATAAACGCACCCATATTGTAGCGAGCCCAGTCTCGGTCAGGGCATACCTCGCATCAGCCTCGACGCTCAACCCCTTTGTCCCAGCCGTCGCCGACGGAACAACAACAACAAGCTCCGGCCCAGGCAGTATCCGTATCAAGAGCTGAAGCGCCGAGGGAAGACCCCACCAGAGCGCGGGCAAGATGGAGACGAGCCGGAGTGTGAACAGCCACGGATGCCAGGGCGGGGGCACGTTGAGGACGACGGCGACGCGAGGCTGAAGGAGGGAAGGATGCACAGGTGGTTCAGAGCTGCTGGCCGTCGTAGTCGCTGCTGTGCTCGGGGTCGGGGTCGAGGAGGTTGTCGCGAGAGGTTGTGGTGGGAGCGGGAGATGGCCTGTCGAGGAGCCCCGACGGAGGGGGGAGGGGTTGGCCATCACTCGCTCGGTCAGGCCATCTGAAGCAAGATGTTTTCTCGGTAGACAATTTGTGATGTCCAGGTTTTCTGAGTAAACGCGTTGGTGGAGCAAAAAAATTGGCCAAAAATGTGGTGGGCGTAAAGCAAAGGGGGGAAATTTAGAAAAAAAGATGATGGTGATGGCGTCAAAGGAGGAACCTCTCCTCTCGCCTTGCACCGAGTCCTAACAGGGGTTGCGGGGAAAGCTTGCCATGGTTTGTGCATTTCGGCGGCTGCCAAGTGGGCACACAAGGGTCATGAATGTGGCTATCCGTGGCTAATCCCCCCAATTTCAAACTGTGGCGCGAGCATCCCCCCGTGGCTCGTGGGTTAGGGTTGAAGACGGTTGAAGATCTGCCAAACCAGAAAAGGTAAACAGCTTAACAGACGGGGGTTGACAAGTCGTACAGAGTGGCTCCTCTCTAGAAACAAAGAGCCATGGTGAGAAACCTGACATTACACTCAATTCCATTTCAAAGCTAGCACTAAGGTATCATGTTTTCGTTGGTTAACTTGCAGACTCCTCCATTTTATCCAGACTACCCATTGATCCAGCCCTTGAGAAACAATCGTCACTTGCATTATTGTAAGAAATTCGACATGTGAGAAATCCAGACCATCAAGCTTACCCCTTGAATCGCCGGTAATGAAGCCTCCGGGTAACGACTGACAAAGTGGTGAAACACATCGTGTAACCACACCATCTCCCACCCCACGAAATGTCCTCACTCGACTCCTCCTCATTCCTCAGCGTCCTGTTTCGACCGCTTGAGAGGGCTGCCACCGTCCTCCTCCGAACTCTCTCCCTGATCGTCTTCAAGGCGTGTCCTCTTTTTCCCCTCTCCTTGGGGTGCACTCAGTTGTTGCGACAGCAGAGATGGGTGATCCACATCGTCGCCCTCGCTCCAGTCGTCGCCTCCTTCAAGGTGTAACCCATCCTCGGTAGATGCTGGCAATCCCAGTTTCTGCTCGATCAATGGTATTTGATCACGTATCCATCTCAGCAGTATCTCGTGGCGCTTTGCTCCGCTCCTGGCCTCTCGGTAGGTTGCCGTCGCCATCTTGTACTCCCCAATCGCATGTTTCCGATCCTGAAAGTCGTCGAATGCCTTGATCGCCGAGTCCAGTTCCGCCTGGGCTTCAAACAGTTTCCGTTGTGCAGTTGGCCCCTTCACACTTGGGTCCAGCATGTCTCGATCTGCCAGCAAGATATTGGATCTCGCAAGCTCCACCGCTTGCCTCAACGATGTCCTCTCCCTCTCAAACGTAGCCGCAAACCCGCTGGCTTCGATGTCGTCCCGAGTCTCGCCGGGCTTCAATGTCTTGGTGCTGACGAGGTTCTTCCAAGCCTCCTTGTATTGTGGATGTGACTTTTTGTGCTGGAGGAACTTTTCGTACTCGAAATACTCAAAGCACAGGTACTCGATCCACTGAGACAACTCGGTTTGGTCTGATGCATTCTGTTCAAGATGAAGAGATTCAGCGAACGAGTGCTTGGCCAAGCGTTTGCGACACCTTCCAACATGCTTGTTGAAAATTTCCTGGTCACCCCTCACGATCACCTGCTGACGACAAAACTGATCCCATCTTTTCCATTGCCGCTCGTACACTACCCAATCATTCGGTCTCGGCTCTTTCAACTCCCCTTGCCAGTACTTGAGTACCTCGGCGTGCTCTGTCGGTTGCCTCGAGACCTCTTCGATGCGCTCAATGGGATACCATGGTCGTCCTCCGTTCCTGGTGAGTAAGCCGTGAAAACTCTTCTCACGCTCGAGGCTGTTGGAATAGCGCTCCTCAGGTGTGAGTGGCCGTTTAAGTCCAGATCGGTATGGGGAGGCTCTGCTAGGAGTGGTTGGACTGGGCAGGGCGTCCTCGGGCCTGGTGTGGGGGGAGAGATGCATGAGGCTGCCGGGCCTGTCATTTGGATAAATGGCACTGGGGGTGTTCGGCAGCAAGTCGCAGTAAAGGACACTATGGAACCATCAGAGAGGAAATAGATTAATCGAGGAAGTGCCCATACCCGATCCGGTCCCTCATCCAGCGAGTGACCTTTTCTTGGGCCTCACGGTCGATGTTGCTGAGATCATTGTCAGCTACGGGCAGATGGGAGTCGGCAATATGGACCTACGCGCAACGCTCATTGTGCTTGTCGAGTTCCTTGTCAGTCCACCCGACAGCGTCTAGACCTCGACAAGTCGTCCGGTCCGTCGGTCCATCGGGCGCAGGCGAGTTTGGTAGCCGGTCCATTCGAGAGCCTCGGGGAAAAGCTGGGGTAAAAGCCTGGTAGACGAGGCGGTCGGACGAGCTGAGAGCGAGTGAAGCTGGTTCGGTGGCTGACAGTTAAAGACGATGGGAAGGCGGCCAGTGTTGTAGGATTGAAGAGAGAGAGTGAGGTACAACCAGCACATGCGTCACGCAATGGGCAGAGAGCGACACAGCAGACACAGACAGATCCGACAGTGACACAAGCAGACGGAGACACACATGGAATGGATGAGACAAGAGGGATCGTGAGTGAGGCTGAGCTCGAGGTCGTAGTCAAGGTAAGGTAGGTTCCCGTCCTACGTACCTACCTCGGGAAGGTACAGGTATTAGGGGGGCGTGCACAGGCGCAAGCAAAAGCACAGGCACTGCAAGCGCAAGCAGAAGCAGCTGGAGCTGGAGCCTTGTTCTGTCGCATTTCCTGGGTGAGGAAGTTGCATGCTCGCACGCACCTTCTCGGTCGTCGCGGGTTTCGATTTAACGATGGAAAGCGCGGCCCAGGCCAGGTCAGGTCGCCCCTCTACTCCCCTGGTCTGCCCTGCTTGTGCCTGTGTCAGTGAGGCACGGAAGAGAAAACAGGTACCCCGGTACCTTGCCTTGCGTGGTAAGGTGTAGGTAGCCGACCCCTAGGTACCCCCAGGCCTAGCCAGCTCCGACTCCAGGGCCCCTCAGTCTCCAGGGCTGGGTGGCGGGGCAGCTTTGCCGGCAGCGTGTTTTGGCATGTTCCAGGGGGGCCCATTCCCTCCCCACAGCGGGCGGCGTGGATCCTTTCCATCGTCACAGGTCGACCGAAGAGTCCGGGTACGTACATACATTTGCGGGCTGCCCGTTCAACACCAGAGCACGACAGAGACTACGAAGCAGCTAAGATGAACGAACCCTGGTTCTGTAGATGAGCTGAATCAAGTGACCCCGATAACGTTAGGTTTCGGAGCTTTGTGAGTCCCGGAGTAGAAGAGTTTTCGGCAGTTTGAGCAAGAGAGCCCTGTAAGAAGAATGTGTGAGGAATGGGCCCGAAAACTTCACTTTTGCCTGGAGCCAGAGATGCGTCTCACAGAAGCAAATACACAAGTAAAAAAATCGAATAAAAATGTGTCAACACAGAAATGACTTTCAAGTCCCTGGCTATAATTTTTGAGCAATTATTTTCCCATTCCCTGGCCATCATGGCATCTCACACGATAACCACAATCCCATACCCATCAACTCTCATTAGATCAAGGACGTCCCAGTATCCAGCACACAGGTACACCACGCTGGCAGAAGTGGATGCCGGTCGCACGCGGCCGCAGCAGAGAATCTCTTCCCCGATGGAAGGGAAGGACAAGTACCGCGGGATAAGCGCCAGAAACTTCTAGGCAATGTTTAGCTCCAACATGCGTGGAGACCCGGGATCTTCCCAAGTCCCCCCCCGCTTGACCGCACATTTGTCATTTGTATCACCATCATGCGCCGTGTAGCGAGCCAGCCAGAGTCCCTTGTCCATCATTTCCATGCCCCACGCACCACAAAGAGCATGCAGGTCCTTTTACGTTTGACTCTTGGTTCCTCGTCCCGCGTAATCGTCGTGACAGTGTCTACCCGTCTGGTGTTGCGAGTTTCGTATTGTTGAAGGGCCTGTTCAGACGAGAAAAGTCGTATGTCTTGGGTAACACCGTCTGCAACAACCCATTTAGAACCACCACTCATGTTCCGAAACGTCGTCGAATATCATCAAGGGCCATCAGATAAAGCTTTTTTTTCGTCCTCGCAATTTGCCCCCCGGCCAAGACCAACTAAGCCCATCCAAGCCGGCATCGGGGACTCCAGGCTAACTAACTGCCTCTGTAACTAGCTGGTCCCAATCTCTGAGAACCAACCTGATCTCGAGCAATCATCCTTGCGCGCCAGCTGCCCGTCGATCCCATCTGCCTTTTCTGCAGCTTGACCCTTTCTTAGCTTACCGAAGATACCGAACCTGGACAAACCTGGGGACCAGATCCTATCGACAAAATGTGTGCAAATGTACATGCCATACAGCAAAGCAAAGCAAAGCACATCTGTAGACGATGTCTGACCCATCACGCATCCCATACCTACAGTACATGCAAGGCATGTCTCGCCCAGTTTTACCACCCATGCTTATGCACGGGCGAATCTCTCCACCTTGACAATCTTGCTCTCCCTTCCTCTCCCGCCTCACTTGTGCTGTGCTGCGTGCACTGCCAGTGGCAGCCAAGGGTTAGTTGTCTTGAAACAGCTCAACTTTGACTGTGGACACTTCTATCCGTTTGTCGCCTCGCACAATGTCCTTGTCAAGTGGGACAGAGCTCAATGGTCGGATCATATGCTGGTCCCCGAGGTGCGGGCTGACGATGTTGTCTCCCTCCTTGCGTCATAACCTGGGCCCTTTTCACGTCGGGCTGCAGCAGCAGGAATAAGCCCTTATCGACGATACATGCAGGCAAACAGGCATGGATTCAAATGTTTGCCTGCTATTGCTGCGCGTTCTTTCCAGTTTCGGTTCTCTGCAGCCCATGAGACGTCGGCTGGGCAGAGGTTTGGCTGACGAACAGGGAGGGACCAAGGGAGGGATCGCTCTGCGTTGTGTCACCCACCATCAGCCTCTCAACGTCTACAGTATGTACGAGTACCACTTTCCAGGGAAACAGGGCTGTCGGCCGCGTGCGTGCGTACGACAAAGCAACGTCGTACAGCGTCCCGTGCTGAAACGCCCGTTGACTGGTTGGTCAAGACGCAGTTGATGTGTATCTACTGTCGGGGCGATATCTCGCGAGCCTCCTCATTGCTGAACACAAGCTGGTCAGGTAGGATCCCGTGTTGGAATGGTTATGCTTGCATGATAGCACATCCGGGAGCAGGGCCTGAGACTGTTGGCGCAGCAGTGAGCCCAGCGGAATGGCGTGGGCAAGAGGATGCCATGGGCAAACGATGGCTGAAATAAGTGACATCTCGCACTGTTGAAAGCCGCCTCTTCTTGGAACTGCATTGTGAGACCAATCAGGACTACGGAGGGGGCCAGGCTCAGCTGTCCTCAATCCGGAGTGATCCAACAGGATCTCTTGAGAATGTGCGCTTATGCCTATGCTTCAAGTGGCTTGCGTAGTAGCCGGATGAGTTGTGTCTGAGATGAAGGTCGGAGCCTCGTTTGCAGACACTACCTCATGCTCCGCGGATTGCCATCCGGCAGGTCAGGGTATCAAGACCCTTCATGCCTTGAATGTTTGCTACTGCATCTATGCAATAGGCAATGCTGGGCCGGGCATGAATGAAGAGCTGCATCTGCAGCTTTCTTTGTGGATGGCTGAGACTGCGGGTTGATGGGACAAGAGGGAGCAATCCAAGCCAACGTTTGTATCGACTTGGTCTTCTCAGCCCGGTTTACTGCCGTTGTCTCAGTATCACGAACAATTGGTGAAATGGCCCCGTTCAGGAGGGCACTGACGTGAGGTGGCGCCAATGATCATCGTGCGTTCCAAGTCTGGAGACGAGGTGTCGTTCGTTTGTAGTCTTGACAAGCACGTAGATCATGTTGCCAAGAGGGTGTACTAGCACTGCAGATGAGACAAGAGACAAGATGGCTGTTCCAACGACAAGCTTGGTGATCTGTGATTAGCTTCACTCAGCCGTTGTCTTGAGAGAATACTGCATCGTGGAGGGTCTCCCATGTCAGCGGTTGGCCCGATCTGCGTGAATTGGATCCATCTCGAGATCAGAAACAGGCACTGGGCCACGTAGGTCGGGTGCCTACCAGCCTTACAAGCAATACTCAACCGGCGTTCAAAGAGATGGTGCAGGATTGTGAGGAAAACTGCATGCAAAGACGGTCTAGTATACACCCACTTGCAGTTTGTGTAACACAAACACTCAACCTTGGAGCTATAGACAGGTGACCAATGCAATCAGCAACAATAGAACAGCTAGGATCAGTATAATGTCCGATATTTATCGGGGAAGTAGAAAGAAGAAGGAACGTATTAGATACCAAACTCTACATTCCGTTTGCCGACAACTCTAGTAGTAACGGAGTAGTTACAGAGTTGACGAGACACTCAGCCCCTCCTCCTCGTCTTCCGAAAACTCACCCCTCTAGCTGCAGCACAAGAGGCATGTTCTCATGTCATTGGCCTCCGAACACAGCCTGCCGGAAAGCGACATATCGCACGATCGACAATGCGAGTGCAACCATTGAAGCCCGATGCAGAAGCCGACGATGGCGTGGACGGTCTAACATCGCTCCTAACGTCACATCCCGCCCTCTACTCGAACACGCGATACCACTTACCCGGTTGGACATGCAAACGAAACCCGGAAGGACGAGAGCCGTCCACCACATGCGGAGCCTCAAAGTTGTGATGCCCAACATGCGGTGGTACACCCAAGGAAGCCAAGTTGAGGCCCCCGATCCATTGGCCTCGACCCGTTTCTATTCTTATTCTGGCCGATTGCATACAGATCGTAGCAAATCAGATCTTTGGGGATCGAGGCCATCCAGTCAGCTCCGTCAACACCGGCCGGATCACCGATCCCCAGGTGGGTTTAACGGTGGGTGATGTTGTGGAAGCTGCTAGCAAACATTGTTTATTCCCAAGTGGTAAGACAGTGATACAATCCCAAGAGGTAGGTAAGTGGTACGAGGAGGTTTGTTTTGGAACACCGGGATGGGACACTGGCTGGCAGCATCCTCAGAGGAAGAGCAAGAAGGCAGCCCACCATGTATGAAGAACCGTACACAATTCCTAGAGCTAGGTCGAATTAATGAGTTAATTGCCATGTTTATGTCCCGGGTTTAAGCCGAGCCTAGTTGCTGTGCTTGCTTAATCCGATTGCTGTCCAGGTGGTTGCGCTCTTGTTGGCCTTGCAGCTAGATTGGTTCCCGACTCCCAGGACGGTTTTGAACGGGTAAACTTGTACGTTAGTGGTCATAAACCTTTATCCCAAGACAAATATTATTGTTTAAAGTTGTTGTGTTGTCAATCAGCGAAAGTTTGGTAATTCGCCGAGATGCTGTATTCCTGTTCCTCGCCGTACTCCTCCTACGGGCTGGCTCACTCCAGCGGTCACATACAGTTAGGTATAAGCCTTCTACTGCAGGCAGCAGAAAGACTCAAGAATGCCAGCATGTGAACATTGGGGTATGGTGTTATGATGTATTAGTATTGTGTTGTTGTATATAGTTGAAGCCCGGCCCTTTATGGGATAACTGAGCCAGAAGACATTCCCAAGACGAGTTCCTGGCTTTTAGCTTTGCGCCAGTGAGTCCGTGATCACCAAGTCCGACCCCCTTTTCTTAAACCTGAGAGGGAGAGCGCGATGCCGCATAGGGTCAGGCCGCATCATTTGCCGTGGAAAAGTCTGCTGCAATCCCTTAAGCACCTCGTAGTTCGACAGGACGACCATCTTTGCCCAGCGAGAGCAATTGAAAACGGGAAAGTGAGGACGTGTGACGCACTTCATGATCTCCTTCTGCGTGCTCTCGGAAAGGCCATATATGTCCATGCATTTTCCCCATTCGTTTAATTCCCAGAAGGAAGCGTCCTCGTAATAGACGATGTGTCTGATCATGAATTGCAAAAATGTAATAAATTTCCTTCTTCCGTCGTCAGGGTCTGTCTCGCGCCGGACCTTTCCTCTAGGCCATTTCTCCCAGGCATCCCACATATGGTCTGCCCTCTTGGATGTGAAGCCAACGTACTCGATGGTGTCCCTCGATATGAGCACCTCAGGGATCGACCACTGGGGGTGAGGAGGTGGCAGTACGAGAGGTGGGTGTAGGATAGATGGTGGCATGAGAGGGAGGTGTATGACGGCTTGACCTTGTCCGTCGTTCAAGCCAGGGGAGTTTTGTAGTGGCTGTTGCGGAATCTGTTGAACGGTCCCTTGAGCGGGACTGGCAACTTGTTGTTGCGAGAGCTGGGGAGCTTCCTCTGACTGAGGAGTGTTGTTTGTGAGGTTCGAGTTCGTAGAAGTCATGATATCGGTATCACGTAGCTGATAGACTCTGATCAAGTTCCGTACACTGGGTCTGTACTAGACACGAGATCAGTATTTGCAACTAGGCTTGCCAAAAGAAGCCTTACCAGAGATGTTTGCTGTGCTGAGGCTAGCACGGATCTTGTGAATGCTTTGCGAGATGAGTCTGAGAAGAGTTGGATATTATGAGAAGCCGAGAAGAGAAGGCGAATTGGAGAAGGAGAATAACCATAAGAATTAGAGGCCTACTTATAGTATCCATAACTGCCCCCTTTCAACGGGTATTCCCAACAACTCTCCTCAACCCCTTTGGCAGAGTTTCTTGGAAGGCCGAAACCTAGATCAGCCTTCCCGTCTCTGCCCAAGCAGATGCTCTCGAGAATCTCTTGTCTGTGAAAATCTACACTAAACCAAAGCTTCATAAATCTTTTGACTCGTTGTCCAGGATATATTCACCTCGTTTAGGCGGCCAACGTACAAGTCTTTGTTAAACTGTAGTCTGTACATAGGCAAGCATTGCCATTTTTATCCTTAGTCACATTAGACTAACCTAAGGTTTAGTAAAAGGAGAAAATCCAGGACTCCTCACACAAGTAGAGGGCCACCAGTTAACATGATCCTTTGTAAGGTTCATGGCGAAGCCGTACGCCGGTCCGTGTGACGTTGTCGACGAACAATCCCAGAATAAGGAACAAGGCCGCTGCGATGAAACCTAAGATAAACGTGATCAGCGACGTTGGGTAATCAGAGGCATATGGGCCCCATGTGTCGGCAAAGACATTATCAGAACGGGGTGTCGTCGATGGTCCATCCAAACAATTCTAAGCGAAGACGAGGGCCTGTTCTGCCTTCGTAGCTCTTCCGCATATGACTGCCAAACTAACTCAGACATTGGTAGCTGGTGGCTCCAGGCGCTTTCAGCACGTCGAGCAGATCATGGCTCACAACCCAGGAGATGCGCCCATGGGCATCGCGTCGCCGCCATTAACTCCTCAAGAAATCAATCTACTCCTAAGCGAACTCTTCAACGACCCCAACCTCCGCAGTTCCGCTCGCCGCATCATGGAGGATGTCCCATCACGCCAGGATCGTACTCCAGTGGAGCCATATGTTCTAGACTTTGACACACGCCAGCGCATTATCCTGCGCTGGACGTATTCTCTCTGTCTAACTCGACGATTCTCAGAAAGCCGCTATGGGAGGCGCCTGGGTGGTACGTACAGTGTTGTTCTAGACACCGCTTCAAAGTTTCAGCGTCTATAACATAAGATTCTGGGGCATCTAGGTACATACCGTGATCCTGGGTCAACAGGAAAGTCTGGCCCCGGGAGGTTGGCAAACGAATTCATGACTGTAGACTGTATGTCAACCACGGCTGCGCGAGACGTCCGGTTGAGTTCTCAACAAAAGTGCTCTTGGCTTCTTGCCGATGATGTACTGCGTTGACCAAAAGTCTTTGAAGAAAGAAACGGGCCCAGGGATGAGTGAGCCAAACCCTCCAGCTCAAGTGAGGTCACTCTCCAGGTTCGGCGGTATTGTTCGTGGGAGTTGTGGGTGTTCCCGGATGTGCGATGGGATGGGGGATTGAGAAACCGAAGATCGGTCAAGTCTTATTCCAAATCATCTTGACACATCTGTAAAGCGTCGTGTTCATAATTTTATGATGTGTTGAGAATATATTCTTTATTATAGTTGCAGCCCGGCCTCGATGGGTCAACTGAGCTCGAAGATCATGCAAAGTGTCGAGACTGCGGCAAGATTCGTCGAATTATCCCCCAGGTTTATGTCCACCTCGTCGATAGGTTCCAGTCGAAGCATGTATACTGGTTGGATCGATGCACTGGTGCCCACGTACACAGAAGGGATCGTTCCTAGAGTTTCACAGCCGAGGTGGGCAGTCGGTCCTTGAATGGAGACTCCCTCTCCTTTCGATACTTTCGGTCCTCTCATGGGAATAATAGTCGGCAAGCTCTGAGGACGACCTCGAGGATCCTCATGTCCCCTGCCAGGACCTTAGAATCCTGCGAGTTTCTGGCAAACACCTCCATCGTATAGAATTAAGGCGGCCCCCAGTGTGGCCCATCGAGGCCCTCCAGCGCCCACCCTTCAGGGCGACGGGAATGCGTTCTACCTCCTTGGGTGTAGGATTGGTGGCGGTTGGCCTGGCGAGCAGGCTGAGCTCAGCCTAGAGTTTAGCTCCGTGAGATGGTACTTTCTTTGGATAGCTTCAAGCAGTAGACCAAGGGCTTCTACAGCGGAAACCTCAAGGAGGAATGTCAAGGACACTGCTGCCGCTGGTCCCAATGCAGCCGTTCCCCAGCAGGAGCAGCAGGGCACTTGCACTCAGGTCACTGATGGCCCTAGTACCCTCGATAGCGCCCGCGAGGTAAGAGGTTCTTGTAGTGGTAGAGTGTAAGCCAGAACTGGGATTGTTCGTCGACAACCTCACCTACTCTAAGATCGCCGGTGTTCGTCACCCAGTGTCCTCCTGTGCTACCATCTACCTTGCGCCGAGTTTCTTTCCCCCTTTGACTGAGCTATCTTCTTCTCATAGCACGATACCCACGAATCCCCTTGTGTACGTTGGGAAAAGAGTTGATCATCGCTTTCACCGCATAGACTAACACCCTGGGTACCTTCTTGTCAGCGCATATTGAACCGTTACCAAATATACTACCATACGGACCGACGCACAGCGTCGCAGTGACTAAAACCTTACAAAAGATCATGCCAACTGGTGACTTCCTTTTACTGTCCGCCACTACCATGGAAACACACAAACTTCAGTACCATTTTTTTCACGAACAATACCGCCGAACCTGGAGAGCGGCCTCACATGCTTACTGGACGGAGCTGAAGGTTTTTGGCTCACTCTACGATGAGACCCAAGACAAACGTAATGAGCAACATGGGGCAATCTGATGCATACGGACCCCATATGTCTGGCGAAGACATTGTCGGAACGAGGTGTCGTCGAGGAGTACCTGGGTGGTGCGGCGTTGTTCTAGACACCGCTTCAAAGGTCAGTACGGTAAGTTTCTGGGGCCATCAAGATGCACACCGGGATGGATCGATGGGAAAGTCTGGTTCTGGGAAGTTGGCAAACGGAATGTTTCGAGGCCTTGACTCGAGACTCTGGTCAAGTTGAGTTCTCAACCAAAGTGTTCTTCACCTCTTACCCCTCCCTCAGCCATCCTGACGACGGTACATTCTTTGGTACTTTGCGTACTTTGTCTTTATCTTGTAAAAGGTTCTTGTCGTGACAGGGTGTAAACCAGGACTGGGTCGCGTGAGTCGTGGCGGTAGGTTCGGATTAAGTTGAACGGGACGCACGCTTCCCACGTAGTAGCCGTTGCAAGAGCCACCACCTCAACTGGCAGGGCTTGCATCTGGGTTGATCCATGACGAAATTTAGGAAAGGCTGAATCTCGTTCGTCCGCGAGTGGCTTTGAAATATTCTCGCAATCTGTTGGGCCAGGAGGTTTGCACGTGTGAAGGTTTGAGAGAGGTCGTTGGTAAGCCTTTGGTTAGAGGTGCAAAACATCGGTGAGAGGTGAAAAATACATTGGTTGAGAACTCAGCTGAAGCAGAGTTTCGAGTCGAGCCTTCCAAGCATGATTGGTATGAAAGAGCCATGGACTAACATTGACAAGCCCCCGCGACACTGGCATGCAGCCGAGACGCACATCACATGCAATTCCCTTTCAACTTTGTTGCCTGCGATGGGTTTGACGTAGACTAACTTCCGGGGTCCCGCCGGGTTTGAGTTTGGGAGAGCCACATCGTTGAAAGACTAGATGCGGGAGGCTGGTGCCTTGCGGATATGTGTTGGTGACTTTCACGAAGATGATGTTGGATTGCGGCTGCAAGGCAATCCCTACCCTGCATGGGTACAATCACAGGTAGTTTCACTGTCACGCTTTTTAGGTATTAAATCAAGGCAAGCTCTTCTCGGGGAAACAATGAAGTCATATCGGGGGTACTGCAAAGCGAGGTATGCGTGCCTGTTTACCATCGAACAGATATTTCAGGTGAAATAACCCAATGCAGGATTGTACCCAACCTTTTTGTTGAAATCAGGCTTCGGCGTGACCGAATTATTCCAGACCAGGTCATCCCCATTCTGTTTGCTCCCCTTTGTGCGAATGTGCGGCTAGCCCCTTTTCCTACCTGCTTGCCACATAGACTTTCACCCACCCTGATTCAGGATCAAATATTGGCGCACCAAGTACTCTACACATTCGTGTTTTCTATATTTTTAAATAAAAGCAGAAAATTGGCCTTGTGGTATGATCGCTGTATAGTTGGAGTGTTGAGCACAGCGGTAAAATGAGCGTGTGCAACCAAGAAATCAGCAGGTTGCCAGTTTAGCAGCATTGGTTTTAACGTGTGTTACAACGAGGACACGAAATTCCATTCCTTTGACAGCAGATCTGTTTGCTTTTGATGGGATCCTCTAGCATTACCACCTTGCCAACTTGCCTCTGATTTCAGTCACCGGACAGTCTGACAGTCCGCGATCGCCTCCTAGTCTGCAGTATGTCCATGCCCGCATATGATAATCCGCGTCGTCTCTCAGCACGATAAAGGACAGATACTCGGCGTTTCGTTGACCAATGGATCCTGTAATGGACAATCAGCATTGTCGGAGAAAACAAGGAGCTGGATATGGCAGAGTACCGAATCCTAGCCTGGAACGAAATATGACCTCCTCAACTTCAAAGCTGCAACATGTGTTGAACTCGATCGGTACCCTTCATCTTTCCATAGTGCCTGATGTATACAGATTTTCCGTTCGCGACGACGTGGAGGTGTCTCTCAATGGTGCTTCTTCCTGCTTCGGTACGAGTTTGGCTTGGCTCTGAAGCCTCAGTGGCAGCTCTAGCCTTGGGATTCCTTCGACAACGATCATGTCGGACTCTGATTCAACACGGGGAATTCTGGTCTCCGAGGTTCGTAGGCGGAACTACGCTTGGAGGTGTAGTCAGAGGGTGGTTGAAGGAGAATTCAAAGGGATAATCGTAGGTATTTGTATAGGTATAAGAAGAAAGATTTGAAATACTATACCACATTGGCGTCGCTGGATTGAGGCGGAGTGGATGAAAGAAGAATCTAAAGTCCTAATACCACAGTTAGTTTACGAGTTCCAAGAGCAATCGGTCTCTTTCAAGCTCGTAATCTGCTACCCCCTTATCTCCCTTAAGATCACCTAGAATTAATATATTTCCCCCTAATTCTATTTACTATTATTATTAATACTAATCTAAGACGATCAAGTTATTATCACAGCGCATGGAACCAGGCGAGACCCTTCCTTAGAACCTTGGTGGGGATCCTTGAGTACCATTTCCCTGTGGCTTTCGACGATGGAACAAGCATAGTAACTGGCAAGCGCATGGGAACTACTGGTAGTTCATAGTTGTTATATGCTATCAAAGATTTCCCTCATAGCCGGACGGATCGACGAACTACTGCAAAAACTTTGACATGCTGGGGTCCCGGGAGGCATGGCATTAAACAAACGTCGTATCGAGGTAGTGATGATGTTTCCTCATTAAGAGGATTGATATTAGAGCTGTGGTTTATGACAGGTGGTCGCAGATTTGCTGCTTCGGCTCTTGATAGTCAATCAGCTAAGGAGGCAGATATTGATTAAGTAGTAATTTATATCGCTGGAGGCTGATGAAAGGAATATCATATTTGCATCATTTGAGGCAGCTATGTGTGCTTTGGCATAATGGATAACAACTCCTTAGCATACGCAGCTGCTATCGCCGCAGCGTACAGTTGCCAGTCCTTGTTCTTGTGGGAATCAGCATAGTCGCAAATCCCACGGATAACTAAACATGGAAAGTCGTTCATAAGCCCAGCCGCCTCCATCTCGACGCACAGTGCGTTTGTATCCTTGCGGAGTCGTTCTCGAGCAGCCCCGTCGCGCATGACTCTATTAGCGGATGCTATCTTCCCATAGTGAAACTTTGGCCTGTTGCTTCCACGTGGTGGGCGCAATTCCAACTGGGCCGGGTCACAGCCCGCGCATGTGGAATTGTTTCCTTGGTGATCGTAATCGCTGTTGAACAGCTGGTCATTCTCCACGCCCGGATATGACCAGTCGTATTCCGAATCAGGATATTTGGCTTCAATATGGGCCAGGTGCCCTAAGATGGAGCGCACCAACGCAGAAGATCCTGTAGCTTCTTGACTTTCCAGTCGTGAAATGGCGTTGAGTAAAACAAGCGGCGGTTGGTTCAAATGGCCTGTCAGCATCAAGTGACCGCCTGTGACAGCTTTGCCATAGTCATACTGGATGACCCGTTGGCTGATAACAACATCTCCCAAGCGCAAATCAGAGTTCTCGCTCGGCATCCCACCTCCAACACCCACCAACAAGAAATACTCCAATGCAGTAAAGGTTTGGCGCATGTGTCCTGCTACCATGGTCGCGGACGTTGTACCCACAACCCCAGATGGCAAACAACCCACGACGATCTTCAGATGCGCAATCCGGCCAACAACGTAGTTGTTCTTGTCCTGTCTGTGTTGTGGGGGGGTTTGATAGACTTCGTCGAGCATTCCTTCAGCTGCTGCCATCTCTTTCGGTAATGCACATATCCACCCGACTGTATAGTCGTTAGGTTGAGGTGGAACTTTGTTGGCTATTGCGCCTGGCCTGACATGCTTGAGATTCAGGCTAGCAGTCATCGTCTCATTCCTTTGGAAGCCTTCGGCATGGTTGTCGACATTACTTGCAACAGTCTTATAGATAGGATTAGGATCTGGTGTGCGACGGTGAGCCTTTGAATTGAAATGCTATGGCAAGAGTTATTAGCGTGAGAAACAACCTAAGGGGTGTTTGTGAACAATTCCAACCATTTTCAGATCATTTTCATTCGAGAATTTGTGGCCGCAGGGCTTACAGTTGTACCTGTAATGGTTCTTGGCTGTCATATGTTGAATTGCTGCTTCATGCGTGGGAAACTTGACGGCACAAGTTTGACAAGGAATCTTGGGACTCCAATGCCCAACTTTTGTCATGTGCGCTTCTGCTGCACTCCGATCTTGAAACAGTTTGTTGCACTGGTCGCATTTTTTTCTCGGTTTTCGATGGCCCTTTTCAGTCATGTGCTGCTTGCACGCTTCCTGAGTACCAAACGTTTTAGAGCACGTTTCACATTTAGGCATCTTCACAATCCGATAGTTGTTTCAGTGGATGGTGTCAAGATCAAGATAGGGAAGTGAAGGCTGAAGTCGATCGATAACCCCGCACGGCGAAAACTCAGCTCATTGGTTGTCGGTTGCAGGCAGCCAGCTCGGAAAGAGAGATTCTTAGGCTTCCTATCGATAATAGATATAGTAGTCTCAGACGCATATTAAAAGGTCCTGGTCTATCGTCTGCGAAGTTCATCGTTATAAGAAAGCTATAAGGGTAATCGTGCGTATTCGAGGTGTCTGCGAGAGAAGTCCAGAATGAACTAGCGCTGATCCTGAACGCTGTTGGTTCTATGAGCCATTGTTATATAGCGCCCCTTTTCAATACCTGGTGGTCCACACTGTGAGCAGTAGAGAATCTAGTTAAGCCAGCATGAGCAGGGCAAGTACTACAGGGCCAATCTCACCTCTCTCCTTGTTCTTCGTTCTGTCTACCACCAAGATCTCCTCTGTTCTTCGACGAGACGCTCAAGGAGCCTTGACGAAGAGACGCGAAGTTGCACTGGCTTGTATTCTTACCTAGCAATGTTCTTTAGCTTTCTCGGTCGAGTTCGAGGAAAGGGGAGTCCGCAGGTGCGATAGGGTCCGTAGGTCTTGCCGTTCGATCGAGGTACGACTGAGGATAGGCGACCAAACCCCGGAGCCATGAATGAACACACCGAGGTCTTTTATTGTACCAATGCTGCTGTGTTCTGCGGCGAAACCCTAATCGAAGCGACCGAGGGCAAGTTGGTCTTCCTTCTTCAGCGTTCAAGTGGCTGCTGCGACGGGAGGTATTCGACAAGGAGGCAGATCGACAGGTCGACAATGGCATCTTCTGTAAATCTTCGATATCGAGTTGTAGGGGGTTTTTCTGTGATCAGAGTCAGTTTGGCCTTCGTAGAGGGAGGAAGAAACCGACGTTCCTGAGGCCAGGCGAGTCAGTTCTGCATCACCACCATGCAGACCAGGTCGGGATCACGACATCCTTTTTCAATCCTGCAAGAAACAGCGTAGATATCGAATCTGCGTATTGGGTAATAGAATAATAAGGTCCTGGGTGCACATAGAGGAAGGTAGAAAGAATCAAAATCGTACGCACTGACTGCACAGCTCCTCGAGGTTCCGTTGGCCGCGATGGGGTCATGACACTGCCCACCAAGAAATAATTCCTGCACGCTGGCAACTAACATACCTCACAAAGAACCCCAGCGCTGCATGGGAATGAGGTCAATACCGCTTCGTAGGGGGTGCGTCGAACAAAAGTATCAAAAACGCAACAATCGTCACCGAGTGTTTGCCAGCTGCCCATGGCCCCATCCCCTTTTACGTCCCCCCAGCCTATTGTTCCCCGAGACTGTTTTGACGCACCTCGACCAATTTGCAATGCCCTGGCCAACGATACTCCTGGGACGTTTTCTAGGGGAGGCCATTTACGCGGGTTAGTGGGTGTCGAGGCGTATGCAAGAATTTACAGCACCTATCTGCGTCTCTAAAATTCACAACACCACTGATATTGGAGGCTTGTTTGCCCTACAGGAGGGACAATGGATTAGAATAGAATCGATGGAAGCCCTCATTCTTGTCCAAACCTATTACGGTGCATCTGGACTAGCCCTAGAGCATTCTGCGCGTGTGGGTGCCTGACCGTGGTTGAGGCTGGTGCTGCTCCCGCTCCTTGTTTTTCTGGCGGTGGCTCTGAGCTGCATCTCCATCTCCCTCCCAAACTCCCCCTCGCCTCTCTTTGTTTTCTTCCTTCACATTTCACCACGCCCACACCACACTTCCGCAAACCACAACCCGCAACGCATCTTCTCTTTGAGCATCGCATCGTCAGGCACCTGACAAGTAAGCTTCTCGTGTTTATTTTTCAAACTTCTTCTCGAGAAGCTTCCTGCCTTTGCGCTCGTCAGCTTTCCACGCGAGCCTCCAGGTTTCTGCCGTTCGCTGCTCAAGCGATCACCTCTTCTCCCACCTTTGAAGCAACAGCTTCACTTCTCTGCTCACTCTAGCATCACTCGTTCTCGCGAGTAGAACGTCTCTGACGCCTCGCTCGCCTCGTACCTTCGCTCTTCACTTCAGAAACACCTTCGAACGCGCCCGACCTAACTCTCAAGGTCCTCAGCCACCAGAGAACAGGCCGTCCAGGTAAGTCCCCTCTCTTCTCTCTCTTCCTCTCTCCTCTTTCCTCGCCTCCATCTTCTCCGCCTCCTCTCCCAAGCTCCCTCTCCTCTCCCCGACCGTCGCTGTCGTCTCTATCGCTTCGGCTCTCGACTCTACCTCTTCTGACTTCTCCTCTACTTCTTCCGATCTCGTCTCTAACACCGCCGCTCGCAACACAGTTCTTTCTCGTTACCACAATCATGCCTTCGTCTGGACGGCGTCGCCCTCGGGCTGCTGCCCGACACGGAGCAAACCAGCTTCGCAACGCTTTTTCCGCTCTCGACATCCAGCGCACTGCAGACTCTGCAAGCGACAGTTCCGACGACCGTAAGTGACTTACTTCTCCTTGCTTTCGCTGTCTTCCTCTCCCTCCCTATCTCCCCTACTCCTTTTGGATTGATACGCATCCACCCGGTCCCCACCGGACTCGATGCGTGTACTTGCCTCTTTCATCTAGAATCATGTATGTTTGCCTCATGTTTAGGCTATGCTTGTGCATATTTATTGTTTGCGTCTGTTTTCTGTTTGTTGTTGCCTTTTCGCCGTTTTCAGGGGTGTAGTTTGCACTGCTGGGGCCCCAGAGACGACCAGATCACTCCCTCATCACTCTTCTCCATCACTTTGAAATCTTCTTTCTGCTCCAGAATGACTCAGCTAACTGGCCCAGAAATCCGTCCTCGTGCCCTTCATGTGGCCAAGAGGTAAGCGTTGATCGATAGCTTGTTGCACGAGGTTCTCCTAACACACATGCAGTTTTCCTCCTCCCCGCTCTTTCGGTGATGCGGATGATGAGTCTCAATCCTTCTCCGGGTGAGTATTCCAAAGAATTCTCTGTTTTTCAGTTGCTGAAACTCCTAGATCGGGCCCTTCCAACTCGGATGGCATGACCGGACGAGGCAACACTGAAACTGATCCTTCCACCACTCAAGAGATCCCTCACCAGGAGCAGATCTCTCGGCCTATGATCAACCCAGAGGCCATCCAGGACGCCTCCGGTCAGGAGTGGGACGCACAGTCCTGCTACCCACCCGAGGCTTGTGTCTTCGTTGCAAAGTAAGTCACCTCAACACTCTTTTGAATACCAGACACTAACTCGACACTCAGCCTCAATCAGAACTACGATGACCTCACCCTCCAGTCCGCCGTTACCAAGGTTTTCAACCTCTACGGTACTGTCTTTGTCAAGATCAAGCGCGACAAGCGTCAGATGCCTTTCGGTTTCGCTCAGTATACCGTAAGTGACACTGACAACCACACGTTTGATAGCTGAGACTGACTCTTCCATTAGAAACCTGAGGATGCTGAGAAGGCCCTCACCAACCTCCGAGGGGTCGAGATCCTTGGTCGACCCGTTCGCGTTGAACGATGCAACGCCAACCGTAAGTGACATTGCACTCGATCTGATTGACTGCCTACTCATCATGCATAGTGATCTTCCTCATAATCCGTCGCAACAAGGGCAAGGTGTCCCACGACGAGGCTCGAGATCTCCTCTCTCCGTTTGGAGCCATCGCCAAGGTCGAGGACCTAGACACTGCTACTCAGGAGCGTCTTGGTCTCTCGCCCACCGTTCGTGTTCGATTCGAAAAGTTTGATCCCCGACGCGATGTCATCAGAGTGAGTATCCAGCTATTACCACTGTCTTTGCTTCAATGCTAATAGTCTTACAGGGCGTTGGTGACAACACCCCCTTTGTCATCATCAACTTTGATTTCAAAGTTGCTCAGGATCCCTCTGAGCGAGATCCCCACGACGTCACCTGCATGATCACTTTGGAGAGAGATAGCCGTTCCGTCTTCCTCGGTTCTCTCCCTGCCCACACCACTGAGTACCTTGTCCGCGAGCTGGGTTCGGGGTGCGGAACAATTGTCTCTACACAGATCAAACAGTCAGTCGACGGCAGCAACGGTAAGTAATCTCTACTTCTGACAAGTTACTTGCTAACATGTACAAGGAATGGCAACGTTCTATGCCTTCATCGAGTATGCTCATCCCAACGACCCTGACAAGGCTATCGCCAAGTTGGCAAGTCATCCCCGATGTGTCCAAGATATAGTCAACTGCTAACAATGATACAGAACGGCTACAGAATCGGTGGCACTTCGCTCCGCTGTGAGCGTCGACGAACAAAGTCCCTTCATGCAACTCCAGCTGGTTCCACTGGACCATACGGCACGGTTCCCCCGAACCGACCTCATCGACGAAATGCATCGGCGTTCGCGACTGCTTTTGTCACTCCCAACAAAGATGCTGGCTCTCAGAGACGTCGGTCCCAGGGACATCAGCGATCCGCTTCTGTCTACGACGTTCTTGCTGGTCCCAAGACTGCTGACTTCTCGATGGGTGCCTGGCCACCAAAGGACGAGTCTCCTTACGAGCCTCAGTCTCAACCCAAGGTGCAGTCTTTCCAAAGATCTTCTTCTTACCGCCAATCTTCTGTATACCAGCCCTCCTACATTGAACTTCAGAGCGGCCAGTCTCCATACCAGGAGACCTCGTACCGCAAGCCCACATACGCAGGCTCGGAGTACCAGCAGTTGCAGTACCAGAGACTGCAGGCATCACCCCTTCTCCAGGCACACAGCCCGGAGATTCTTCAGCCTGAGCCTCTGAGAATTCCTGCCCGCCGGCTTTTCGACCTCGAGGAGACTACTGCCATGGGACCTCCTGGTATTCCCGCTTATGCTCCGCTGGATCCCCTCAACCCCCTGAAGCCTACCGTTCACTGGGCACCTTCTCCTGATGTGTCTTCTACTGGATCATCTGACTTTGAGCGCAACCCTTATCTCTCTAAAGCTTATCGCGCTTCTACACTCGGTCCCTCGTTTGGTCAGCGCATGGCTGGACATCGCTCTGGTGCTCGCCGCTCAGTCACCAACATTTTCCCTTCCATCGACGATGCTGTTGCTCGTGCCAAGTCCACCTTGGAGGAGTCTGAGGATGCAAAGATCCAGAGCACTCTTGCCAAGTACATCCAGTGCGCCAACAAGGAGAACATGCACAAGGCCGCTGAGGATGCGAAGAAGAAGGCTTCTGAGGACGCTACCCGCAAGGCTTTCAAGACTGCTGCTGAACTCGCCATCGAGACTGCTGCTGCCAACGAAGAAGCGGCCTAGGAGACCGTTGACGATTCGCAGAGTGATTCAATCCGAATGACCCGGAAGAGAGCCTTCACTCGTTCTCACCATCTCTCCGAGGAGAACCTGAAGCATAACAACAAGGTGGGGGATGATCTCCTCAAGCGCACCGCTCGATCCGAGGAGCACCTCCGACTTGGTCGCCTCAACCTCTCCTACGATGATCTGAAGAACAGTGCCAAGGCTGATAAGGGTGAGAAGTCTAACAAGGTTGTCAAAGCTGACAAGACCAAAACTCCCAAGACTCCCAAGTCTTCCAAGAAGAAGGCCAAGGATCAGACCCCTCAGAGCACTGTCGACGCTCTTGCTGCCGGCGGACACAACAACCTCGTTCCTCAGGGCATGATGCCGCTGCCTTACATGTCCATGGTCACCCCTTACCAGCAGGCTTTCGCATACCCAGGAGCACCCGGCGCGCAGATGACGCAGCCCCAAGGAATGATGCATCCTATGATGCAGGCTCAGATGGCGAATGCACAGGTTCAGGCGATGCAGGCCCAGATGATGGCATCACAGATGATGTCCTCTCACATGGCGCACCCTCAACTCATGCCCCAAATGATGCCACAGGGAATGACTCCCGGATTCGGTTACATGCCAGCTGCCTACCCTCAACAGGCACAGTACCAGAACGCTTACGGCGCCAACATGATGTACACCGGCAACCCCGCCTATCCCTACGTTATCGTCGAGTCACCTACCCGCCAGGCCGATGTCACCGAGCAGGTTGACATCTATGAGGATAACCAGAACGAGGAGTCTGAGGAAGAGACTTCTGAGGACAAGACCGAGGAGACCTCTACTGGGTATGAGGACTCTGCGTTCTCCGACTAATATCCCACTCTCTGATGTGCTCTCACTCTCCGACCATTGACACTCATCACCGCGTCGGCATGAAGTCAGAGCTTCACACCACGACCAACTTTCTCGGTCGTTTCTTGACACAACATGCGCATATCCATCTGATCGCTTACACTCATTTACTTTACGATTCTCAACGATATGCTCTATACTCGCTTTGTCTTTTTCGGTTCACTCAGTTTGTTTCGCCTTTACGTCTTTCTTTCGCATCTCTCAACACGTCTCCGAGCAGTGAGCTCTGTCGCAACGATAGCTTCATCGCCTGAGGCTTGTTGCTTCTCGACACACTCAACACCTTCGGCTCTTTTTTGTTTGCGATTTCTCTCGGTATCTTCTGCTTTTGACTTTCTACACTCTACACTCATTTGCACCTCAATCTTCTCTAATCTCTCGGCCTCCTACCTCACAGGATGAAACAGGACGGCTTACGCACTGCCCTTTGCTTACCAGGGTATTTTGTATGAAAACTTCGGATGGGACATGTATGGATGGGATAGAAAATTAGAAAAACGAAAAAACATGGTTGGAAAAGGGCGCAAGCCCACAAAAGGGCGAAAGCCCACCAAAAAAATAACTCTGGTTCCCCTTCTTGCTCGGTGAATGTGTGAATGCTTTCCCTGGTGATGATATGATATGATGTTTAGGCCTGGCAAAAGGGCCGAACGTGGGATCATGCTATGGGGCACTTGGTAGCCCTGGCGAGATAACATTTTTGACGAGAGGCCTAAGGGCCTTCACAACGTGAGCAAATGTCGGTATAACTTCGAGATAAGCATCATCAAGAGTTTATGGCCTAAGGGAAGACTAATTCGATGTGAATGGTCAGGTAAGCCTTACTGTGTGATGTGAATAGTCTCAGTCAATTATTACATGATGTCCAGGTAAGCTTTTGACGACTCCACGACAAGCATTACGACGACACTAAGCTAAGGTTTGCCTCTAATGAACGAGACAGTTATTCCCGTGAACAATGGAGACCAATCATCAAAGAAGCAACACAATCTCCCCTTTCTTCCTCCAACAGCAGCTTGCAAGCTCTTCGGTCCGTCGCTCCATGAAAAACTCCACTCTTGTCGTGTCCACCTGATCGGCTCATTTTCACCACGAGTTCGCGTTTGTCCCAAGAGATGAACTGACCCCCACACTAACTAACGAAAAAAGCTCGCATTCGATGGGAGGCCAAGCCAAGCATCCAAGGATCTGTGACGGCTCTGATTACCTTTACTGGATTGGGAGATGGGATGGGTTCTAACTGTAATCAGCTGAAGCGGCGGCGCATTTGTAGTAAAAAAAAAATCTCCCTCAGTTTGGGAATGCCTGATTTTTCTTTTCTCCTACATCAACAATTCCACCCAAGAACGACACTTGTTCTCTTAAACGTGTAGCTTTCGTATTTCGAATAACGACAGATCGCGTCCCCCTTTTTCGCCATGGGTCAACCATCTACGCAGGCGTCCAACGCCGTCATGTACCTAACTTATGGTGCATTTCTGTTCGTCATCCTCGAAAAAACCACCCTCTTTTGCGCGTCGACAGACACCAAGCTAACCGATGGACACAGCATTGTTGGAACGGGCATTGCCTGGAGAATGAGAAACCAGTCCAAAAAGGACTTTCTCTCTGGCAACGGAACTCAGACGGGTCAGGAAAACTTACCTCCCAGAGACTCTAGATCCCATGAGTTCTTCATGGGACACCCTCAAGGCTCAGGTCCCCTTTAAAAAGACCAGCTGCTAACGTTTGGCAGCCTTTCCTCTGGCCCTCAACTTCATCGCCTCCGGTGAGTAGAGCCTCAATGAGCTCTTGAAACGCAACATCCCGGAGCGGTAGCAACACGGCAGCAAAGCAACGATGAAGCAATTGGCTGTGAGGAATTCAATCTCACGCACGAGTATTACGACGAGCATGAAGCAGTAAAGACTGAACGAGCAGGTTCGTACCTCACAATAACGATCTTACTTCTTCTCCCCCCTCCCCAAGATGTTTCACTCAACTCTGTTGCTACTAACCCTCATCCAGCTCAGTTGAAGTGTTTAACTCTAGCTGAGCTGGATATCAATGCATCAAACCTGCTCCAGAGAGACATCTCGGGAGGGGGGAGAGGATGCGGCTCACTACGGGCGCTGAGTCGAAGTATCGTCGGCATCCAACCTCGAGAGTTACAACTCGAGGAGATGCTGACGTGCAGAGGCAAAGCTGAGATTGTACCGTAAATACTCGATCAAGTTAATGCTTGCGTGGGAAAAGTGTTGCCGCTCCAGAACCCCCCCCCGACCCTTACCCCCATTTCGTCGGTGACAAACTGACTCTTGTAGCTCTCGGATCCGCCATTCTGTTCTCATATCCCGAACTGGCAACTATTGCTGGTGTTCAGGGCATGATTATCTACTCGTTCTCGTCGGCTATTCCCATCCTCGTGTTTGGATATCTCGGTCCTGTCATTCGACGACGTTGCCCTGAAGGTTTCGTCTTGACCGAGTGGACGAGGCAGCGATATGGTACTTTGACTATGCTGTATCTCAGCTTCATGACGCTGGTTACTTTGTTCTTGTACATGGTTTCTGAACTTTCGGCTATTGGACAGGTTGTCACGGCTTTGACTGGCCTTGATGGTCTCCCTGTCATGATCGTCCAGTGTGTCATCACCACTATCTACACCTGTAGGTTCATCCCTCTCCTGCCTTGCAGCCACATTCTGACTCTCCCAGCCCTCGGTGGCTTCCGCATCTCCTTCTTGACCGATGTCATCCAAGGAGCCATGGTCATCGGTCTCGTCATCATCGCTACCATCACCATCGGTGCAAAGACAAGCATTGACCGCAGCCTGATCGATTCTTCCGGCCTTCTCGATGCGAACCTTCTCGGCTGGCAGCTCCTGTACATCTTCCCCGTCGCCGTCGTGACCAACTGCTTCTTCCTGTCCTCTTTCTGGCTACGCACCTTTGCCTCCAAGACGGACAAGGACCTTCATTTGGGCACCATCATCGCCACCATCGTTGTGCTGTGTGTCCTTACTCTTGTTGGCTCTACTGGTCTCATCGCCATCTGGTCTGGAGCTTTGCAGGAAGATGAGATTGCCTCATCGGGAGCCATTGCCTTCTTCGCCCTTCTGGAGCAACTCCCTAGCTGGGTCGTCGGTGTCGTTCTCGTCATGGTCGTCACCCTCAGCACAGCTGCCTTTGACAGTCTGCAGTCGGCCATGGTCTCGTCCGCCTCCAACGACTTGTTCCGCAACAGGCTCAATGTCTGGTTCATCCGAGGCGGTGTCGTCCTCATCATCATCCCCGTCATCGTCCTCGCTCTCAAGGCCCCCTCGATTCTTCAGATCTACCTCATCACTGATCTCATCTCCGCCGCCACTATCCCCGTTCTCTGCATTGGTCTCATCAAGAGCTGCTACTGGTGGCGTGGCTTCGAGGTTGTCGTTGGTGGTCTGGGTGGTATCTTTACCGTCTTCCTCTTCGGTCTTGTCTACTACGGCAACGCTCAGGAGGCTGGTGAGCTTCTGCTCGTTCAGAAGGGTCTGTACGGTAACGACTGGAGTGCCTTTGGTGCCTTTGTCGCTGCCCCTGTTGGTGGTTTCCTCTGGGGCGTTGGTGCTCTCATCCTCCGTCTCTCAGTTCAGTTCGTGATGGCCAAGGTCCAGGGACGACGCTTCGATGCTTTGGATCGTCCCCTTGAGCGACCCGAGAGTAGGGAGACTGATGAGCCTGCTGAGAACCTCGTCTCTGCCACGGCTGGCAAGTTCTTCTAGACATGTCCCCGTGAGATGTCAGATGCTGTCGTTTCTCACAACGACTTGGCTGGCTCTGTCAACCATCTCCTGAACAGAGTGGTACACTCGACAAACATTGCCTCTCTTCACATCACCTGAGGAACCTCGTTTCTTCGTGGACGTCGGCTGCTTTTTACACAAAAGGCAAATACCCAAGATTGAATTGGAGAAGTACTATCTATGTACTGACGTCCGTTCGCCGACCTCCATGCTATTCTATAGTACACAGATATAATCCTCGTACAATATACACTCTCGTTTTACACGTTACTCTTGCACCTTGACTCGTGATCCCATTTTCTCAACTGGAAACCAGGTCGTTCAGCCTTCATATCAGTACAACTGCCTTGTCTTCCTTACTTTTTGGTTGGTCCAGTCCATCCTGCTCGCTTGGCCTGCTCCGCGTTGATCCAATCCTGCTCCTCTAGATACGCCTCAAGAGTCGTAGCAGGGACTGTGCCCCATATACGCCAAGGTCCAGAATGGTAAGTCCTTTCGTTAACCTGCCGCGACAGAGCCACGTATTCAATCTTCTCCTGCACCTTTGTGCTTCCCGGGATGAGCTCCCCAGTAGACTTCTTGTACTTTGACGCTCGCTGCGTCGACGCAATCGCAATGACGGCCTGCTCGGTCTGGTTGTCCTTGTCGTACGGGTTCACAGCGTGCACCTGGTGGGCGACGACACGAGGGTAGAAGAGGGTCTTGTTGAACTTGACGAGTTCGAACGAGGTGCGCTCGGTAGGGTTACGGCGGTCGATGGCGGCAGTGAGCTTCTTTGCGAACTGGCCGAGGCAGAGAGAGTTGATAGTAGCCTTGTCGCCAGCCGCGAAAGCTGTGAGCATCTCGGTGTACATGACCTTGGCTGTCGGTGCGATCTTGCTGCGGGCGGCCTTCCACTTGGGTCGGGTCGTCCAGTTGGGCATGGACTTGAGCTTGAATTGGAGTATGGAGAGGGTCTCAATACCCCATTGACGCAAGCGGTACCATGAGTAACGGAAGAAGTTGGTGCCGCCGGGGTATCGAGAGAGGGGGAGTGTAACGAAGGTGCCTTGAGTTGAAGTCAGTCTCGCAGTGATTCACAACCTCAATTGCATAAGCAACTCACCAGGAAACAGAGGTCCTCCTCCTGACTTAAAGTACTCATTATTCGCCTTCTTCTGCATTTCAGACATTGACTCGGCTTCCATCTTCTTCGACTCTCGGCGGGCAGTCTTCTCCATCTCCCGTACCATCTTCGCCCTCGAGGGCATGGCCGAGTACCGCGCAAACTGTGCACCCACCGTGCCCATGACGCCCCTCCTCAGAGCGCCAGGGCGCAGCGCCATCGTCGACGAAGCAGGCATTTATTCGTCTGGGCACCAATTGAGCCGGCGCAGGGTCATCATCCGGAGCTGGGTGCTCTGATCGGCGGGCGGAACTTGGCTATCGGCTCAGAAGAATTTCTTAGGCCGGTGTCGGAGAAATGATGTGCCGGGGTCCGACCCTGTGCGAAATGGTATGATTTTGGTGACAGTGGTGGGTGGTACGCGGGGGAGAAGGAAACGAGACACCAGAAGGTAAGTTCTTTCCACCTAAGAACTATGAACTTTTCAGAGAGAATATACTAAAAACTTGATAAACGATCCCTCAGGAATGGGCTACCCTTTTTCTTTTTCATTTACACATCTTAGGTGAGGATGAACTCATACCTTTGTGCCGTGTCTCGTTCCTTACTTGACCAAGGTGGGCGTCACTGATTCACACACCCTAGCCTGTGTAAACCTCCAACGGCTTTTCGAACTCATCACATCACGAGCTGCACCACCACCTCTTCTCCGAGTAAAGGCGCAGTCGCAAGGCTCTAACCGTTGCTTCTGCCTCTAGCTCATGTCCCGCGACTCTCGGTGAGCCAATTGGGCTCTGTGACGAACCTTGCGACGACCCTCACATCCTCCACTTCGGAAATCGCCCATCATGAGAGCGACGCAAACCCTCCTCTCGAGGAGCTTCTTCGGGCGAAGCATGGACGAGCTCAAGCGACGAACACAGATCGGTGCGCACTCTCTACTCAGGCTTCTGTTCCTCTGCTAACAAACCGCAGCCGTCTCCTTCGAAGCCATCAAGGGCGCCACGAAACCCAAGCCCCTCTACGACTTCAACACCTCCAACAACGTCCGCGACTGCATCGTCATGACCGACAAGACCATCGGCGGCTTCTCCGACAGCAACTTTGAACCCGCAACCTCCACCGACCCGAAATCCCCCTCCTCCTACGCCCGCTTCTACGGCTCCATCTCTACACGCCTACCCGCCGACAAGCCCAATATCCAGCGCACCGGATTCGCCGGCTTCCGAACTCCCGATCAGCGACCTACGGTGTTTGGTCGGTCGATGTGGGACATTGATCCTTTCCTTTACCTTGCGCTGCGAGTCAAGTCGGATGGCCGCAGTTACTTTGTCAACCTACAAACCGAGAGTGTGGAACCGTCAGATCTTCACCAGCACAGACTCTTCGCCAAGCGGCCAGGTCAATGGGAGACGGTGCTCATCAAGTGGAACGACTTTGTACGAACGAACCACGGTTTCGTTGTTGAGCCTCAGACTGAGATGCTGAGGCAAAAGGTTCTGAGTGTGGGCGTTGGACTGACGGATCGTGTAGAGGGACCGTTTGAACTTTGCATTGAGAGAGTATGGGCTACGAATGATGTATCAGAGGCCGATTCAGGAGCACCAACCGTTGAGGCCCCGGCAAAGGGGACGCCGGCAAAGGGGACGCCAGCAGAGGGTGGGCTGAGGAACAGAAAGGGTGAAAAAGTACGATGGTAGACATTAAGAGGTGGAACGGCTGTTGCGTGGAACAACCACGATTGATGAGGAACGAGGCATTGCACGTGTATCATAAATCTCATGCTCTTGAAGAAGAGTACACTTGAGGGCTGGTTCATATCTCACTCGTCCTTGTACAAATAAAATGTATAATCAACTCCTAAAGATGCTCTCTACTGCGTTCGGCAACGTTGTGAACAATGATACGTCTTGACCTGCGAGCGACTAACGTTTCCAACCTTGTTTGACTCCGCAAACGATCCAGCATTTTCTAGATCTGTGTCATTGTCGTCAGTCCGAATAACCGTCCCAGACCTTCGTCATCTACACTGGCCTGTCCCGACCCGATTCACTCATCGTCACTGAGGCAGCCCCTGTTCTACGAGACTCAGGGATTCCTGCATCCACGTCGGGTTAATGTCCCCTAAGTTGAGCCCCCTCCTCGTGGCAGTCTCTCAATCAGCTTCATGAGGCTTGCATGCAGGACCAAAAAGGCCAACCACAAACCAGAGGAGCAGTGCAGGATGATTATCCCCTGAAGATGTATCGATAACTACGTCTTTCGCTATTATAGCTGCTAGTCTCTTTTCACATCGTCCTCGTACAAATAAACAGTATAATCAACGCCTAAAGATGCTCCCCTTCGCCACCGTCCATGCTGTACTATGTCATATCATGCCTTGGCCATCATCACACATCACGCCCCAAGACTGAGAGCCGCGGCCTTCTTCTGTAGTGCTACATACTCCGCCGCGTAGTCTGCCGCTAGGGCCATGTCCCCGGAGAGCTTCATGATCATGGCCTTCTTCGCCGTCATCTGGCATTGCATGGCCATGTCCTCAATCTGCGAGTATTGGCCAAGGGACTTCCGTACAGCCTCGAGGGCTTTGGTCATGTATTCCATCCGCTTGGGCGACTTTGGCTCACACTTCCCTGCAAGTCCCATGTTCGCGTCAGCCAGGTAACTGTAAAGCTGGCCGGACAGGCTCGCTGTATCGCATTCGAGAGACCGAGGTATCACGGCCACCAGCAATTGTGAAGCTGCTTCAAACTCGCTGAGTGAAACGAGGATGTTTGACACAGCGCCAATTGCTTCCCAGAGACCCGGAAGATTACGAGCTTCCCAAGAGATGCTTGCAGCTCGCATGGCCGCAGTGAAGCCCCTCTGCGTTCGGCCACACTTATCCAGAAGCGAGGCCTTCAGCAGTAGAAGCTTGACCTTGAGAACCACGTCTCGTCGTTCTTCCTGTATCTGTGACATGATGCGATCGATCTTGGCAAATGCTGCTTGGAATTCTCCCCGCCGGATCAGGTAGTCGACATGGAGGCTGTCAACGAGAAAGGCCATGTCGGGCTCCAGGTCGTCATCTCTGGACTGCATGATTTGCGATATGAGTTGGTCAGCCCCTTCAAGGTTGTTGTGATGTAGATCTCGCTTGAGCTTGATGATCCCTCGGTACTTGTGCCAGTATTGACTTGGTTTCCATGATCTCAACGAGTTCTCTTCCAGCACTTCCAACTTCTCCAGGGCCTCGTCGTATCTTCCTTGCCCCGCGAGCATCATGGCAAGTCGACAGCTGAGCTTGAGCTCGTCGTCAAAGATGGAGTGTCGTGCATGGCATCTCAGAAAGACCTCGCATGCCGCCGATGACATACTCGAGAGACCAAGACGATCCCACAGGGCCGCAGAGAGCGCGAGGTGTGAGCCAAACATATTCTTCATGTTTTTCACCATGACAATGTGAGAACTTCGAACCATTGACTCCATTGCCGCAGCAACGCTGTCCCCGTTAATAAGCCCAAGCTTCGCCTCGCTGAGAAGCACAGCGCTCCATAACGTCCACATGCCCGTTTCTTTCGACTTGACTCGAAGGAATGCGAGGTTGTCCTTGCCTGTGCCTAACATGCTATGAGACACGAGGTCACGAACAAGATCAGGGTGGGCACGCCCAAAGTGGAACAGCCAGTTAAGAGCAAAGTTGAGGCAAGACATGTCCCGGTTCTCTCGTGCAGTCGATACGGTTTCGAGCATGGCTGTGAGCGCTTCTCGGTGGCAGCCAAAGTCGGCCTGGAGAACAGCAAGGTTCATGAGAGCGTATTGGTAGTAGGAGCGGTCCCTGTTGGACATGGTGTAGTCGAAATATCGATGAAGTAGGTCGAACGCGGTAGGATAGTCTCCTCCTCTCCAGGCGTCAAGGAAACTATGCATGTCAGACAGAGGTCCACCGACACAAAGGGGCTCTTGAACCTACTTGAGGTAGTGTGTAAGACTGGGATTGATGCAACTGTCCTTGAGCAAGTCGTGAAACTGATGGCGAATCTCGACTGGTATTCTGTTTCCGTACTCTACTTTGTGTAAGTAAGATCCTCAGCAGTTGGGGGCTATACTTACTCTGTACTTGTTCAATCTGGAACTCGAGGAGGCTCCCGATGTCGTCGGCACTCACAGGGACCGTACTACTCTGATCCCCAGTAAGCATGTCACCGTACGCCACCGAGGCTAGATCCATGACGCTCTGGTGATCCCAGTCCTCTTGCTCACCCATCAACAAGACATTGTCGAAGCTCATCCGTCCAAAGCCCGGGATTTTGCGCTTCATGTACTGGGCGGTGGGCTGTCGATATCGTACAAAGTTCTTCCAAAGTTCGGTGCAGTCGTGGAATCGAAGTCGATGATACTCCAGCCGTGATCGACGAACAAATGTACCAAAGGGTGAGTTGGGTGTGAGCTTGACTCCTCCCTCATCTTCAACAGGATGGCCCACTTCGGCAAGTCTCTGTCGCTCCTCCTTCGTCTTGGCCAGCAGACGAGAGAGATGGTCGAAGAAGTCGTGCAATGCATCGAGGCAGTTGATGTCCCAGAGCTTCCCTAGAAATTGGTCCCATAATCTCCGTCCGGGCATGCCCATCAAAAAGGGATAGCTGCCGAGTAGCTTCTCAAAGTCTTTGATGCTGATGATGAGGCTGACCGTCCGCTCCGCCTTGCCCCATCTCTCAGCCTGGTCCGCAGAGGCACTCTTTGGAGCAAAGTCTGTCAGGTGGTCATGGACGAAGGAGAGGACTGGGAGGATCGCATCACTGGGCACAGCTCCTTCGACGTAGAGCTCCACGAGAACGAGCAGGCCAATCTTGGCCGGGTTGAGGAATCGAGCCATCTTTGCGCGCCATCAAATGTGTGAAGTTGAAAGGGCGATTTTGGATGTGAAATGGAGGAGTTAGGTTTGAGTGAAGTGGGTGAACGCGATGGGAAGGATGGTGTTGTTCTACATCCAGTCGCGCATTCCTTCCTGCCTAACTGTCAATCAGGAAGGTCCCCCAGATGAATGGAAGTTTGTGTCTACCTCTACGAGAGGCCTAAGCCTTGATATCGATTCTCAAAGAGTCAAACACTCATAACCCACGTTCTTTAGACAACTCCAGGCATCTCAGCTCCAGCCTGGCGCGCGCGCTTGGTGTGTTGATGGGTCGCTTGGCGGTTCGTGGTTTGGTCGGCTGTTCCTCGGAAAATGCCGGGATGACACAAGGTTGAGTGGGCAGATGCGTCGTTGGACATGACTTGAGGGGTCTGATATCATCGGCCAGCAGCGCAAACCCAACGTTCAATTGGCGTCCATATCAATCAAGCTCCTCCTGGAGCTGAGTGAAGCTTGAGAGCTTCCATTTCCTCATCCAGGACACGCATTGGGCATGCCCAGAATGGCACCAGTGAAGGGCGAGGCATTACTCATCATTGACAATCTCACATCACCACACATCACTCTCATCAAGGCACACAATCTCAACAATCAGTCAATTCGAGTCTAGGGAACATGTACAAGGTATCTCCGGGAGGAGCTGTCCGTCAGTTGTCCAACACATGACCAGTCTAAAGATTCGCTTAGGCGACCTTGTCCTTGTTGTGGTAGTTGACGCTCTCGTTCCAGCTGTGGCAAGTTAGCAGTTTGTCCTCGGCACTCTACGGAAAACGTGAAGCTCTATTGGTCGAAGCTGATGTCGGGTTCAAGCTTCGCAGAGCTCTTCCAATGTCGAGGTTCATCGTTCGGGAAGTCGTAGTAACTTACAAGAGGGTCTGTGACATGTTAGCATTCTGCAATTGACCTGTAAAGAATCCCAACTGACCTTGTCGCCATCACCCCACTGGTAGTTCTTGGAGCGGATGTTCTGGTAGGGGTACTCGGTGCGCTCCTCCAGAGGAGGCATGTGGTTCCAGTGGTCCCAGTGCTCGTTCCAGAGCCAGTAGGCGTTGGCAGCGGACAGGGCGAGGGCGGGGATGACGCCGCTTCCATCTTGTTAGCTCTTGATCGTACCAATGCATCGCGGCCATGTCGTCTTCAGCTTCCGATCCTCCGAAATCGACGCTCGGCTCGTAATTCACTCAATTCTCGGGTCGGGACGTACAAGATGGAGATCTTCTTCCAGAGCTCTGCCAGCCGTCAGTAATCATGTCCAATCCATCCAATTGACCCGGTCCGAAGTCGTCGGCGACTCACCAGTGGTGCCCTTGGCGTGGTCCTTGATGTGCTGGCGCTCCTTGATGAACTCGTTCTCGGCGGTGCTGGCGAAGCGGCGCTGGGCAGGGACGCGGAGCTGCGCGGAGACGCGCGAGGCGGTGCGGGTGAAATGTCGGACGGCAGACATGGTGAACGTTGTTGTTCGTTCGGTTGACGGGTTGATGGTTACAAGCCAAGTTTGTGATCAGGTCATTCTTGGACGAGCTCGGTTAGAGCCGCCAATCAGTGCTGCCTCAATTGTCAGGTTGGAATTTTTCTGGCAGATGACCGATGGCACGTGATCTCGCGAGGTGGCCGCGCGAAGTGAGCGTGGAGCTCCTGCGTCATTGTGGTCCAGCAGCCGCGATCTTCAACCCTCACGCGAGCGACGCTGTCAAGACCACGACTTCGAGCCACGTCATTGCCGCGATGCTCTGAGTTCTTGTTTCTGTCGTGGCTCTTTTTTCCCTCTCATACACATCTGGTGCTCTTCAATCCCGCCAATTCGCCCTTGTTTGCGACTTACGACCGAGTTCCCCCTGTCCTTCCATGACCACATCACTCAAGCCACAGGAGATGATGTGCATCACGAGGATAACGCCCATTACGATCCATTAAAAACTCTACTGTGGAATATTCTTCCCTTGGCTCGAATTGAGCCTTTCCACGATGGCATTTCGTCTTACAACATGGAATGGTGAGACCCCTCACGAACTCCAAGACTCACTCACTTACACATTCACAGTCAACGGCATCAGGTTCGTCATTCGTTATCGAGGGGCTGAGGAGTTCTAAAACCTTGCTTTCATCAGGAATCCCTTTGGGTATCAACCTTGGAGAGAAAAGCGAACCTTCCAAGTCAGTCTTCCTCCAGTTTCCTACCCTGCGATCCTTCCTCCCTTAGTTCAAGTTCCTTTCCTGTTTCAAAAAGCATTAGCCTAGATACAACCTAAATCTTAATCACATTGCGGATGGTTGGGATAATGCATGGGTTAGATCCAGGATGAGGCCCAGATGGTGCTCTGGCTAGAACCCGGATGATGCTTAAGCATGGTTTCCAGGCAAGGACTTGGATGATGCTTGGACAAGATCCTAGATGATGGTTAAAAAACGAACTGGCCGATACTTGGCTTATGACTCAAGTGATGCTCGCCCTAGAACCTAGACGATTCCTAGGCCAGTATCTGGGTAATCCTCAGACTTGGGCCTGGGTGATGCCCAGGCTGGGATCTCGATGAGGCTAGGACTGGGACGATTTAGACGACGCTGAAGCTGGGACTTTGGTCATGTTCAGGCTGTCTAAGTGCAAGTGTTGACTCTCTTCACAGGCTATGTTCGATATCTTGGAAGCAGACATCGTCGTTATGCAAGAGACCAAGATCCAGCGAAAGGATCTACATGATGAGATGGTCCTCGTCCCTGGCTGGGACGTCTTCTTCAGCTTACCCAAGCACAAAAAGGGTACAGTTCTCCCCTTTTCAAACTTCAAAGACCAGCAAGCTGACTAGCCCAAGGATACTCTGGCGTCGCTATCTACACACGAAACTCCAAGTGTGCCCCTATCCGAGCCGAAGAAGGGGTCACCGGTATCCTCACACCCCCCAAGTCCACGACCAAGTTTCGCGATCTCCCTCCAGACCAGCAGATCGGTGGCTACCCTCGGCCAGGCCAGCTCGACGGTATCATCGACGAAGCCACTCTCGACTCTGAAGGCCGCTGTGTGATCCTCGAGTTCCCGGGGTTTGTGCTCTTCGGAGTCTACAGCCCTGCCAATCGTGACGAGACACGGGATGACTTCCGCTCAGGCTTCTTCCAAGCACTCGATGTGAGGATACGAAACCTCGTAGCGGAGGGCAAGCAGGTCATTCTAACGGGTGACTTGAATGTTGTCCGCTCTGCGATGGACTCGACCAACGTCGCCGAGATGTTGCGCAAAGAGGACATCAGCTTGGATGACTGGTTGAACATGCCTGTTCGGCGCATCTTCAACCAGCTTATCTTTGAGGGTAAAGTGGTTGGGGAGAGAGATGAAGGCCGCGAGGAACCTGTCCTTTGGGATTTGTGTCGTTGCTTTCACCCTGAGCGAGCAGGCATGAACACCTGCTGGGACACAAAGCGAAACACACGGCCTGCCAACAATGGCAGCAGAATCGACTACGTCTTGTGCAGCGACGGCATCAAGGACTGGTTCACATTTTCCAACATCCAAGAAGGCCTCATGGGCTCTGATCACTGTCCTGTATTTGCGACGTTCGCTGACAAGGTGACTGTCAAAAGTAAGGAGCGCGCACTTTTGGAGCTCCTGAACCCCCCTGGGATGTTTCGAGATGGCGAACGTCAGCGTGACTGGAGCTCCAAGGACCTTCTCCCTTTGTCTGCAAAGCTTATCCCAGAGTTTGACCGCCGGCAGAGCATCCGCGACATGTTCACAAAGAAGACGGGCCCAAGCCTCTCCCGACAAGACTCGGTCAGCACAGATGCGCCCGCAAGGCCCTCAAGCTACACAAATAGCAACACTCCTACAGTGTCGACGGAGCTTGACCAGGTCACAGGGTCACAGACCAGCATCGCCTCGTCCAGGCCCGACACCATCGAGACCACCAGCTCCAGCCAGACCCGATCCCAACCGAGCACGAAGAGACCTGCAGAGACCACGAGTACGACATCAGCACGGTCACTCAAGAAGAACAAGACTACGACAAGCTCCAACGACGCCAAGAGCAAGCCGCTGGCCCCGGGCCAAAGAACCCTGCAGGGTTTCTTCAAGCCGAAAGCACCAGCCTCCCAGCCCGAGAAGCTAGAGCAAGCGGCAACCACCTCTACGCCCTCTCCATCAAAGAAACCGATAGGGTCGTCAAAGACACGGACCAGCCTACAAGGGTCATCACCATCAATGTTTGCTACCACAGCAGGAAGGACATCCGAAAACAGCAAAGCCACCGCGGATGGCGAGGCGTCCGACCGAGTATTTGACCCAATCGAGGCCAAAGAATCTTGGTCAAAGCTGCTGGGCAAGAGAGTCGCACCCCGATGTGAACACAACGAACCCTGCATCAGCCTGACCACCAAGAAGCCAGGCGTCAACTGCGGTAAGTGGACCAACCGGCTACCATCCTACGATGAGCAACGTGCATGTTGTGGCGTCCCCGTTGCACAACGTCGCGGGTACACGGCTGCAGGCAGGTACAAGGTCAAACTCTGAAGCTAATCTTGATCACAGGGCGATCGTTCTACATTTGCCCACGGCCGCTGGGTCCGTCTGGGGAGAAGGAGAAGGGGTCTGAGTGGCGGTGCGGTACATTCATCTGGAGCAGCGATTGGAACGGGTCATGATACTTGGTCCCTTCCAGGGTGCTGCCAGCGGCGTCAAGAAGGAATGGAGCTTGTACATTTGTATGCGGTACTGGCTGGGGCGACGCAGATACAGCCGAGTCCAAGATACCTACCTACCTACCTAAACACAGTCATGGAAGTTGAAGATGCCTACCCAAGCACTCAAGGATACTCGCATAAGCACAGTCAATGAGGCTCAAGATGCCTACCTAATGGTAGTCAAAGAGTTTGCGTGGTTGCCATGGTGACTCCAGCCAGCGTCTCCCAAGGGCAAGAGCGACCGACCCATGTCGACGGCAGAATCGTAAAACCATGACATCGCGATATCACGCAGGCAGACAGAAATTTCAGTGAATGACCTTGTTTGGATCTTCACCCTGGGGCAACGCAGAAGCGAAGCCGGTGAACTACCTGAGGCATTGCTGCCCGAGACTAGCTACTTGATTACCAGAGTGAGAGACCATGCATCCCATAACCACAACCATAACCATCGCAGAACCTGGTAAGCAAAGGTGGGATCTCCAGCTGTGCTACCGCCATCAATACCCTTCCTCCAAGTGAACAGGAATGTCACCGAGTGCCGGTAAAGGCCCGGGGCAGCAAACCTGCACAGATTAGTAGAGGAAGGTACAATGCGATACCATCCGCTGCCCACCGCGGGTATCATCATCAAATTGCACAAACTGTCTATGAAACCGTAACTGCTTGCAAACGCTGCGGATGGTCAGCCACTACTCTCACTTGCGGAGAATGTCGACTTACCAGCACACATGCTGTCTCCGTCGAGCTCAGCATTCTACTGAGTCTGGTTGGTCTGGGCAGTAGACTGAGGAGCAGTCTGATTGGCCTGGACAGCCCGACCAAGCGCAGTGGCAGCGGAAGGGTTGGTGCGGCGACGCTTCTCAGAGGGTCGGCGAGGTCGGTACTGGTAGTCGGGATGCTTCTCGTAGTGAAGACGCTTCACCTCATCGGCGCGAACCTTGTACTCAGCGCGAGTGGCACGGTTCTCCATATTCCAACAACGGCCCAGGATCTGAGCTGAAAACCCAGGTTAACAGACGTTCAAGATAGGGTTGGGGAAAGGCTCACAGATCTCATTGTTGGTGATGCCTGGGTGCATAGACTTGACAAGGTGGTGACGCTCCTTGCGGTACAGAATGTAGGCGTTGGGGGGTCGGGGAACCTTGATTGGGGCACCCTCAGGGCGAACCATCCAGAGGGCCTCGCCAGCTCCGGTGGGGTTGACAAGCATGCCTGGACCAGCAGTCAGGGCACGAGGAGAACCGAGATAAACATGGTCGGAACCGTTGCCATCACGGGCAAACAGTACAGGCTCATGAATCTCAGACCTACTTCAGTTAGCCATGGTTGAAAGGAAAACAGAGGGTTGGTGATCTTACATGAGCATACAGGCGAGGAAAGCCTTCGCGCCATCATCAAGGGCGCGGTAATGTTCTCCCTGGATGGTCAGAATATTGCCCGAGTCAGCGGAGAGCTCGGTCTTGAGCATCTCCCAGAGAGTGGTAAGCTCTCCCATGTCTACCTGAGTAGCGACCTGAACGGGAATCATTGGGGTGGTCTCAACAACGTCGTTGGCGCTCATGATGATGGTGGTGTTGAGCGGATGAGGTGAGAGGAGTTTTGTAGATTCCGAGGTTGTTTCGGGGCAAAGGTAGAGAACCAAATCTTGGTGATGCGAAAGAGAAAAAAAAATCGCTTCGGCCGCTTCAGCGTTGGATTTTGTAGGCAGTAACTGAGTCCGATTTTGGCATAAAAGAGATTCTACCTATTGAGGCACTGAAGTGGGGCAGGGGTTCGTTTACCTGTCAGTACGTACCTTTCTCAGATTCCCCTCAGATCCATCTCAGATTTCTTTGTTCCCTCACCCATGGCCCGTGCGTCGAACGCTCTAGCGCGAACTGTGGGTCCAGCTCCTCCTCGCTCAAGTCGAGCACTGTGCGAGTTTCTTCTGTGGATTTTGGAATGCGGAACTCAAAAGAAGGCTGCCCGAGTCATCCACGCAACGTCCATGTACGTAGTAGGCAGTCTTCAAGAAAGGAGCCATCTAGACTATCCCATGGTCTCTTTAGCTCACATAGCGAGAAAGCTCGGCATTTTCCATCCACCATTCCACAAGCGATTCAAAACTTGATCATTTGAACTATCATTCATGAAGGTACAGGGTCCAAGACCAGGGTTACTGATCCAAGCCCATCTCCCCATATCATCCCCGACCAGAGTTTTGATTCATATGTGTACATAGAATTTTTGTCTTTCTCATGAGCTTGATCTTTAGCCATAACTCAGATTCCTGTCGCTTCCAAGTCTCAAATGTCAGAGCACTCATAACACGTTTCCCATCTCATAATATCAAAATGGCCCTTCCATGGCGCACATCCCTTCTGAGCCATATGGAACTTCAGAGCGTGCGAGAATTTAGCATTCTTCTAGTGAAATATGGTAGGCTCTAAGTTTTCTTCATGGTTGACATGAGAGATCTTCACCTAATTCAAACCAGATCTCAATTCTGTGGGGATAAGAGTGTAAAGATTTGGTCCTCGACAAGGATTTTCCAGGTGCTAGGTAAAGAACGAGCATAAGACGAAAAAAAAAACACAATTTGTCTACAATAGCTGCGCATCCTACCATGAAGCCTTCCCGTCAGGTCAAAGTGCCAGCTCCAGATTGCCCTCTCGCGTCCGACATGCGCCAGTCATAAGCCATCTTCCAATGTCACCCTCTAGCCACTAACCTGATCAGTTCTGAGCCAGTCAGTATTGTAGGTCCCTCTTAGGTAGTCTGGCGGAGCACTCGAGAGTCCAATGAACAAACAGGGGTTTGTTCATGGTTGCATGACCAAATGGAGTGGAGTGCCAAGGTGTCCGTAGCGTCTGGTTCATGTCGCTGGAACTCTTTCAGGGCGTCACATGGCATGTCATTGGTACTTCCTCTTACAATTGCCTTCCCACAAACACCTCTAACTTATTTCTTTATATTCTCCACTCCCAACAACAACTTACACCACTTTTCTTCACTTCCCTCTCGAGCCAGGTGCAGCCCATTATCTGGAATTACGAAGACTCTTCTTTGCAACAACTTTACCGTCGCTATGAATCCCAAACCCACTCTTCCCAGAGCTCTTCACCAGACCTCCTCGGGTCGAACACCTAAATTCCCACCTCGCGCCACAAACGCAGATATCAAGGCGTTGTTAACTGGTCCAGCTCTTCGTCATCTTGAACCTCAACCTGGCGGGAAGTGGACTTTGGAGTCACGAGCGCATGAAACTATTCTTGTCAAGTACTCGACGAGGGATGGTGTTGAGCTTTTGCGTACCACCATACATCTCGCTGCTAATCCAGAAACCGCGGCTGATCTTTGCTGGCAACATGTTTATGGATACACTCCAGGTAAGTAATCAGTTCATTTCCTTTCAACACCTACTCATATGTTGAAGGGCAAACCATCGTGCCGAACGGTCCACATACTTCTCCTGAAGCCCAGGCTCTCACTTTTCTTGAGGCGAGGTTCATGGATCTGGAGCCGCTAGATCTACCCCATGTTTATGGTCAACCACATGTTGGTAGTAATACCCATGATACCATGTCACCGACTGGTGAGCTCCAATCTCCGGGCTGCATCTCAGCCGAAGCGCCCATAATGCACTCGATGCCACAGTTGCTCCCACCTCAACATATTCAGATGTTGGGCGGTATCGAGGAGCATCACGGACAGCTACAGCATGCTCCAGATATGCCCGCTAGCTGGACTCTCTTCGATGCTTCCATGGCCCAGCCATTTCAAGCACCCCCGAACAGCAATAACTCTATGCATCAGGTTGATTCAGGTAGTTGTGTGTTCTGGAATTGGGCAACACCGAACGAAATGCATGCCGAAAATGAGTGGCAGTCATTTCTTCCACATCCCTGATAATGCTTGGATGTTTCATGGTTTCTTTCCTCTGTTAGGACTTCACGAGCAAAGCAAGTTATAGCATGGCCCATAATTGTCCGCGGTTATTTGATTTTAAATTAGCAATGAGTTGAATATGGAATTTGATCTTCCACCGAAGCTAAGGAGCGATCTCCAACAAAGTGATCTGTAGAGAGACATTTTGATGTGGTAGGCAACGTCACAACAAAGCCAGGACTGCAGACCAAAGAGCTTCGAAGCAGCGGTGATTGCGAGAAAAGGTGCAGGGCGCTAATCCGCCAGGTGAACATGCACTGTTTACACACTATACAACTACTGTATGTCTCCAGACAGGGTGTTGATCAGACCTCCTCCCTCTGCACTTGGTAATCGGGAGGCTACTCCGGATTTGGTTAGATCAGTTCCATGCGGGAGCTAATAGACTCACCCCTCAGTGAATCACTGCCTGGTCACAAACGGAGCTGCCCAGGCAATGGGAAAAGTGAGGTGAAAGTAAGGTTGAAGTGAGGGGAAGGTAGGGAAAGGTTCCGCTTTTGCCTGCCAGTGCCAGCCAGTTGTCAGGAACTGTGCAAATGCAGTGCAGAAGCCATGAGCGTCGAGCCCAGTTTGCCATGAGGTTCATGTCAAATGTCACCAAGGACAGTGGAGTCGTTAGCCCTGAAACCCTCCGAACGCCCTGTGCCTGGCGACCCACTTTACGCCTGGGTCTGGCAGGTCATGGCAAAATCACCTCTCTCAGCCCGTGTTTGTCAAAATGCAAGGGTCCGTATCCCCCACACCGATCAGCCCTACTGTGCGACACCAAGGTGCCACAAGCGTGGTTGGCACGCTGTCTGGGAAGGGCAAGGATTCCATATATGGCACTAGCGCACAAATAGTTTGGTACCACCAGAGCCCACAGAGTGAGGAACCACGGACCAGGCAAGGTCAGAGAGAGAAACGAAGGTTAAGCCACACGCAAGAGTTCACGAACGCGCGATGAAGCTGGATGGTGTACATTCGCGGCATCCTTGGCCACGATGACACGGAGTTGGTCGACGTCGACCCCTCGCGAGCCGTTTCAACCACGCGCCCCTCCACCCTCTTTCGCCGACTGCCAGGACCAAAATGACGTTTATGCCTAGCCAGGCTCTCTCAAAATGGCCATTGCACCAGTCCTGACGCGGCCTGGCTGGCATTGGCTTGCACCTGTACCGGGCACACTTGGTCAAGGGCTCGAAGAAGCGGTTGGAGTGGACTTGCCGGGCATGCATGCAGATATGGATGGCCGTCACCAACCTCCGAAGGCTTGCAGATAGGCTTGCGCCGCACCTGGCAACGGACCATACGTAGTGGTCAAGTAGAGCGGGCGAGTGGCGTTCGATGCAGATCACCAAACCGGAGCATGCCAGCCGGCGCCACCACCACATGGAAGCCATCGATGAGCCATACGATGCTCTTGTGCCAACTGCGCTACCATGCATACGACGCAAACAACATCATCCCCGGTCAGAGGCTCATCGCAATTATAACGGAACGCTCAGATCGGATACTGTCTTGTGGGGCTATGTATCCCCTCCGCCATCTCAGCCATTTGCAAGGGTTCATAGTGTCTCGTTCGGATGAGGGACTTACCCTGGCAGTTTCTCTCAACTTGCAGAAATCCAGTTATCTTAGTCTTCTTCTGGGCTTAGCCAGGATCAGTGACACGGAAGATCCATCCACTCACGCCACCGTCCCGTAATATCAGGCCCCCTCATCCGCACTAGGCTTCCAATGCGGCGTACCGTATCACATCGCACCAGCATTGGCTCGGTTTGCCCTGATCAGCGTGGAGCCGCGGCTGCATGATGCCATAGTGCTCCTACGGCATGTTAATAGATGTGTGCTAGTCAAAGGAGACAAGTTTGTTTTATAGCACTCCAACACAGCCGCCAAAGCATTCGGTCGCTTGTAAGAGTCTAGTGGCTCAACAGGTTGGGAGCTTTATTCTCGCTTATCGATTCTTAGATCAGACTCCCGGCCTCTAGAAGCGCTATTGCTTCCCCTTCTCTCAGCCAAATATTCTCCCAGCCTTGGCCTCCACCTGGTTCAGCTGACATGGCATGCAAATCATGCTCAATAATGCCTAGACAGAGGAGTCTGTGGTTTGTTGGACGCGTGTTCTATGTCGGCCGCTGTGGCGTCGAGCAGTCACAACTATTGGCAGCGTAGTACTTTGGCTCCGATCTCTCAGCCAAGACCAGGAGGAATGCAACTAAAGCCTGCAAGATAACCCTCCAAAGATGATAGAGCACTCGAATGATCAACTATCTACCCCGTTCCGAGTACCCGGTCGTGCCGGTCAAGGGTCGACCACGCAGAGGATAAGGACACGGCGAGAACTGTGCCCGCCCTTGTGCCTCCGACTTGTCCATGTATTTTCGAATTCTACTCCTTTTCTTAGACGGCTATTATCTAAGGGAACTCACATTTGCGAGATTCTTAGACTATGTTTAGAATAGGTATCCTGATAGATACTCTGCCTACAAAGATAGAGTTCCTCAACATACGGATCAAAGTTGTGCAATGCGCACCCGCTTCTCTTACCATAATAAACACATCAATCGAGCTACTCGAGTTCAGCACTGCCCTCAGCCCACCATCTCCACCTGTCATCTCTCAGCTCAAGTATCGCTATATCACCCTTTACAACACAACACTGGGACCCTCCGGCAATTCAACACTCACCAACATTCTCACCACCGTGAGCTTGGCCAACATGGACCACTTGGAGGATGACGACGAGACCGAGGGCCTTGGCCAGCCTCTCTGGGAGGACTTCATACCCATCGTCAGACTTCTGATTGTTCCATACAGCCCCATCTTCGAATTCGCAGGGAATGCTGGTCCCAACAGCGCGGCCAATGGTGTATTTCTATCCCTCTATATCATATTCTGGTGCGAGATGTCAATCTTCTTCCTCTACAAGGCACTTCTAGAGGATGCGCCAGTCGGGGAGGTCCTTACGTTGAGTTGCATCTTCTGTTTTCTGGTGGCGGGATTCTGCTATTCCTTCATCCTGATAGCGAATCAGGTGAGGCGTGAGTTTCGGCCTACTACACAAAGTTGGACGACATCAGAAGAAGTAGACAAACTATTGAGCGGCACGTGGGTATGCTTCACTCTCTTGGTCAGGGCGCTCTTCACTCCTTACATCCGCATCGTCAACCAGGACGGAGCAGGCATACTTGGCACGGCTTATTACACAGCTATAGGCCTTTGCCTCGCCGTGCTCTACGTGAAATGTCCTTTCTACTTAGTTAGGGCGCTTCTAGATCCTCCTTTGTATGGATTCAGATGGGATCACTGGTGGCTTTCTTGTCGTTGCTTTTTAACTTCTTCTGCTCTCTACTGTCTAGTCCTTGCGACAACCGGGTACTCCGGTCGACATCTACGGAGATACTTTACTGTTGTCATCGGATTCCTGCTCACTCCATACAGCTTCCTCGTCGCCAAAGCAGAAGGATCCGGGATTGTTCACACAGTTCATGCTATTTTCGTTTGCTTCCTCGTCACATGTTTTTTTCTGTTGTCGGCCTGGTTGTTTTACCTCGCTCTTCTGGATCCCTGTATAAGCGATGTGAAGAGGGTCGGCTTTTGGCTGGCCTCCATTGTCTCCCTTCTTGTTGCTGCCTGCATGTATGTTCTCACCCTTGCAACGGCAATTATTGGGTGCACGATGGAAGACCGGCATCTGGAGAAGTTGCTTATCACTTCTCTCCTTGGGCGGCTGGGTATTGAGCCGAGAGCGAGGTCGCTGGAGTCATCACCTGCCCCCTCTGAGACGATGGGTACGGCATCTGAACCAAACCCTACCGCTGATCCCCTCCCCCCAGCCCATGACAATCAGTCTCCTAGGCGCTAAGGCGGTCTTGCATTGAGACAATCCATACGAATGTCAGGAGGGAGGGTCGAATGAGGCTTGCAAGATGGTCAGGAACTACTACGTAGGGCTTAGAGTGTCGCATGAGAATGATACTCGTCACATCACAATGGAAGCTCTACGTTGATCCTTAGCGCCCAAGGTTGCATTAGTGATCGAACTTCGAAGAAGCAATCAACGCTCTGCTAGCGCCATGCGAGGCACAAGTTGTCACCGGTTGGTATTGATATGCATGCTGTCTTGGTGGTGATGAGAGCCCATGTTGCAATACTTGAGAAACAAGGCTTGCGTCTTGTTCCTTGGCGTCTGAGTTGGTGATCAATTTGAATAAGCAATCAACGCTCTGCTAGCACCATGCGAGGCAGCATGCCGTCTTGGTGGTGATGAGCTTAGAGTATCGAATGAGAGTGATATTCGTCACATCACCAAAGTGTGTCCTAATCCTTAGCGCATAATGTTGCATTAGTGAGAGAAGGCCGAAGAAGCAATCAACGTTCTGCTAGCGTCATGTGAAGCACGTCCTGTCACAATTGACACTGACATTGACAAGCTGTGATGATGGTGGTGATGGTGGTGATGGCGGGGATTGAAGATGCACGATGGCTTCACCGGCCTCGGCATTCGATGATCGACGTTTCCCCTCAGCCTTCGTCCATGCATGTCTGATCTTCTTGTGACCTGACTCTACTATATCGGATCTAGCTCGAGAGGAGGATCTAGCGTGGGGTTTAGGGGACAGCTGCAGGAGAGGGGAAATCATGGCGCAAGCTTAGCAATACTACCCTAGATTTCAGCCGCAAAAGGCTTTTTACATCACCAACACCAAAAGCAAACAAGCAAACAATCTACAAGGCTTGAAGCAGGCTGTGAGAGAGAAAACGTATCATCCATCCCGTGTGTGTGTCAAGTCCGTATCGATACGAAGAGTACGACTCAGGCTACGAGATCTGGACTCAACACCAACAATCGCCAAGACACCCATGACGAGAGGTCGTAAATGTGTCCGATTTCAGTCACAACACGATGGGAAAAAGTCCAAAACGTGATTATAGCTCTTGCATTCGCTTGGCGTCCTGTTTCTATCTAGTACAACAAGATGAAGAAGATGATGAAAAATAAGGTTCCCGTCCCATCCAATACACACTCGATTCTCCCATCGACCTCGTCAATTCGGCCTGATCGATACTAGCTCATACTAACCCGTACAGCACTGTACGATACTGTACGGGGCCGCTGTCTTGATTCCATCTCTTCTTGATGATGCCGCTCGGGGACCAAGACTTTAGCTTGAAACCCCTCTCGGGGACCAACAAGCTTATGACGCCTCGCAAGCCATTGACTCTTATCCCCGTCCAATAAGGTCCAGAGGTTGGACCTTGGCTGGCGCGGGACAAAAAGCACCGAACTGCATCCAGGGCCCTGCGGTTGAACCACCGGCTTGGGGAATGCGCACACCCCGGGCAAATCAACCTCTTACTCTTCTTGGTATGAGATCTTCCGCATCTCTCCAAGGCGATGCCGGGCGGCCGCCAGGGCGTTCTCCAGTTGGAGAATCTCGACCTGTTGGTGGCTGTCAGTTGTCGATCTTGAAGCTAGCCCGGACATAGTAACCGTTGTGCCGTCAAACCCCGGAGATGAGGGGGGACGCAAAGTTGGGATGGGGGGTAAAGGAAAGAAAGGTAGGGGGCGTATGAACTAACCTGTTGCTCCATCTCCCGCACCTTGAACTCGTGGGCCCCGAGTGTGGAGTAGTCTACCTGGTCCTCCTCTTGGCTGCGTTCCTTGATCAAGCTCTGGACTTGTCGCACAAGCGAGCGGCATGCGGCTCCGACCGCCTTGCTGGCCTGCTCGAGCTTCTCTTGGCTCTTGGACATGAAGCCGGCCTTGACTCGGCTGGCGGCCACGAGCTGTGCAGTCGAGGCAGCGACGTCGTTGGAGGCCACGATGAGCTGCTCGGGGCTATTGCGGTTGGAGATGACTCCGTCCGCAGTCTCAATGAGCGTGTTCGTAGACGATGCCACAGCCTTGGCTGCAGAGATGAGACCCTCTGTCCATCGGTTGTTCTTCTTGTAGAAGGCTGTTCGTGAGGATGAACCCCGGCCCGCCTGCACAATCTCCTGCTGTGTCACTGTAGCCGCCTGGATAAGCTGGGTGATGGCATTGGTGATAGCTGAAGCTGCGTCCAGAATCGAGTCGTGCACCTTGAGCTCGTACGTAGAGTAACCATCGCGAGGCTTGTTCTTGAGCTTGAGCAGTCGTGCTGCCGCCGCGGCGATAGCATCCGCAGCCTTGCTCAGCTCCGAGTCAACGAGGTCTCCCAAGTCTCCCTTCTTGTTGGCGAGCTTGCCGAAACCCGGCGCGTACGTCTCAACAAGCTTGTTGAGCTTCTGCAGGTTCATCTGCACGTCATTGTTGCTGTTGATGACCACGTCAGTCTTCTGGAGAGGATCCATGCCCTCAAGTCGGAAGCTCTGCAGTCCACGGAGGAACTGGACGGTGGACAGCGCCGATTGGCGAGTGCCGTTCATCAGAGAGTCGGTCTTCTTGTCGTCGGTTGCCAGTCGGGTGAGACCCTTGGTGTTGCTGCACACATCGGCAATGGCACCAGAGAAGACGTTGATGGCCTTGATCAACTCCGCGTGAGTAGCGTTGGGACCATCCGCGATGAAGTTGTTGAACGAAGTCGCAAACTCCATGGCACTGGCAGAAGCCTTCTCAATCTGCGACAGGACGTATGTGGGAGATGCGTTCTGGTTACCGGCCTGCATGCTAGAGTCCAGTTCGTAGAGCGCATCGTCAACACGCGCGACACCCGCCTGTAGAACCGAGTCGATGATGTCGTTGATCTTGTCGAGGTTCGCCAGGATCAGAGCATCGATCTGACCGTCGAGGGCGTGATCCGTCTCGCCCTGGTTCTGCTTGAGCTCGTTGAGCTCGATCAGGGTCTGGTCCATGCCGGCCTTGTAGACCTCGAGCTCCTCCTCCTTGTCACGGAGAAGCTGCTCGAGATCGGAGCTACCGTCCCGGAGGTTCAGCTGAGCATCCTCCAGGGCTCGCGACTTGTTGCGCAGTGCCTCCTCAAGATCCGCCATCTCGCGGTTGTACTTGGCGAGCATCGTCGAGAGCTCGTTGCCCTTGCTGCGCTCCAGGTTGTCGGCTCGATCCTGGGCCATGCGAAGCTCACGCCTGAGCTTCTCGACCTCGTCCTTGTTGCTTCCGTTCAGTCGGTCCTTGTCGTGGAGAGCACGATCGCGCTCACGGATCATGTCGGCCAGCTCGAGGTTCTTGGTCTTGATCTCGCGCTCGAGCTTCTCTCGTCGATCAATGGCCTCCTGCGCACTGGCTGCCTTGAGCTGAACAGCCTTGAACTTCTGGAGGAGGTCAAGATGCTCGTGTCGCAGCTGAGAGTAAAGCTTCGCGAGCGCCTCGTACTTGGTCCTCCATGTGTTGACCTGCTCCTGGAGTGCCCGGATCTGGTCGTCCTTGCTATTCATCTGCTGGCCGAGGCTGTTCTGGATTTGCGACAGCTCGCTCTCCAGAGCCTTGACACGCTGGTCGTACTGCTGCAGCATCAGTTGGTCACGCTCGTACTGTGCGCGCGCATTGAGGTTCTCCCGCTCCAGCTCAGCAAGACGACCTTGAGTCTGCCACTGCGCCTGCTGAGCCAGGAGAGCCTCCTGTTCTCGTTGTTGCTGCTCCATCAGCAAGCGTTGTTGCTCCTCAAACTCCCGCTGCGCATTGAGTTGTTGCTGTTGCTGCGCCAAAAGGGCCTGCTGCTGACGCTCCTCAAGCACACGCTGCTGCTCCTCGTACTCCCGGTTCTGACGGTCCAACTCGCTCTTCCAGAATTCAGACATCTCGTCGGGGCCTTCATCCTTGGGCGCCGGTGGAGGGGTCGGCTGTCGCTCGATCTCCTGCTTTGGTCGTGCGGGGAGCGCAGGAGCATCGTCGTCTTCGCCAAGGAGGTTCGGGGGATCTTGAGGTAGCTTGGGGATGGTGATGAGGCTGGTGAGATATCGAAGGTTGGAGCACTCATAGTAGAACTTGACCAATCTGTAGTGCTGGGCATTGTATCGTTCACGGAGAGGTTCAAGTGCTTCGTCGTCGCCGGTCGCTGTCAAGGTTAGTGTAACCCAGGCATGGGGTAGGTGAATCACTGACTGGAGTGCATGGCGCGGAGCATGCTCGTGATGAACTTGTAGATACCGTAACTCTCCTGGACGAAAGGTACCAAGGCGGCGATTCGGCACTCGTTGTTTCCCACGTTGCGGAAATGAGAGAAAATCAGCTTCTGGAACTGCTCGATCTGGTCTTGCAGCACCATGAGGTCGCTGATGGTCTCGTAACCCTCATTGGGGTCATTGATGGCCTTCAAGCTCAGGTACTCCTCATACTCAAAGGTACCGTTGAACTCGGGGTGTTGGTGGTGGAAGGAGAGCTTGGCGAGGAGGTAGTAGACGTATTCGCGGATCAGGGGACCGTAACCACGCATGCCTTCACCTCCTCCGCCCATTCCGCGGTTCAAGCTCTCGATCCAACCCCTGTTGGCCATTGCCTCCTTTAGAGCGCTGGGGTGACCCTCCTGCAGGACCTTATGGATGGTAATGAGGGCCTTGAACGTCTGAACTTCGTCGGCGAGGATCGGTTGGCTGTTGAACAGGTCGAGTCAACAAGAGAAGTCATGATGGAGGGGAGATGTGAGACATACACCTTGATGCCGGACCAGAAGGCGGCCGAGGACCGGTGATCCCATGTGTAGACGATACATGCTCGTACGTGCTTGCGCTTCGGGGAGATCTCTTCGGCATTGGTAGCTTTCTTGATGTTGATGGCAAGTTCCTGGTCGGTTCTGCACAATCATGAGTTAGCTGTGCATCTCCGGCGCGGCCGTGATTCACGAACTTGGTATGCTCCATGCCGCGCACGGAAGCCATGACTGCTAAGTGGCGGATAGCTCCGCGATGCGATTATTCGATAGATCGAGTAGGTAAGGGAGGATGCGCGCGGATGCGAGAAATGATCTGTTGAGCTCCGACAGCTGCCAACAGGCCCCTGGATATCACGAGACAAATAACTCCCGTCGAGGCCCGACGCCGTGCAAGCTAAAGACACTGGAAAGAGAACAATGTGTACTGGTATCACGACAAGAGGAGAGAACAAGGCAGCAGCTCGTAGCGCGCTGTATCGAGGAGGAGTTTGTGTCGTCGTCGTCAGCCTTGACAAATCTCGGGCGACTTTGAGCGTGGCTGTTCTTGGTTGCGATAGCTCTCAGTGGCTGGGCTGCGAGAGGAGCGTCATACGGGGGTACGTATTCTTGCATTTGATGTGGGGCACGAGATGAGAAGCCGCGGGTTAAGAATAAACGAGACAGCGCTGTGAGTGTCGATTGTTTGAAGAGGGGGCGTGATGCAAAGGGCAAGAGAATTAAGTGAAATTTTGAGGCAGATTATGAAGCTTTATTGGGTTTTTTGTTTACTGTTCTACAAGCTCATCACAATTAACTACTATTCTTAGAGGAGCATGTTAAAATCTGCATCTCTGTTTAGGCGTTGTCTTATTTTTTGACAGGTCCGTCCCAGGGCCACAAGGCTCCGAGTTGGGTTCGGTGGTCGGACAGAAATTATCCGACTTAGACCAGACTCATGCGAGCACTTATGAAAGGGAACGATGGAACAGGTTTTCACAATTGGAACAGTGTTACCACTGAAGAAGAGGTAACAGTAGTGGTCACACGAATCCTAACCCTCGGTCGTTTTCACATTTTGGCTTTGTGAGATGCACACACTCGCCGCGAGTCTCACGGACATGCGTTCATAGTACACACAAGGACAAATGGTGAGAGGGGATCGCACAAGTTACTCATTACCCTATAGGTCTCCTTCAGATTGATCTCAACTAAAACGAGAAGAGAAGACCGGCGAGGATTTGCAGGATATGTTTAGCCTTGTTGCTCTCTTTCTTGGGGCGCACCTCGGTTACCCAGATACATTGCACTAAAAGAATGCTTGAACATACCGACGAGAGTAGGTTCATGCGGTGGGAAGCAATGGCTTATGTCTAGTAGGTGATGCGTCATCAAAGGACTTAAGACAGCTCAGTTGAGGCGGGAGTGTGGACTTGCAATCCATCCTAAACTGCGGTGGTGATGGTTGACTGCTGGCAAAAAGATGGGAGCCATTGGAAGGAGTCCAAGGCCATCGACCTACACATGGAGATCCAGCAAGGACTAGCAGCAGCAACACTACACACACCAGTCACACAGACCAACTTATTCGAAGCCGGGTTCTTCATTGATGCGTCAAGTCAATGACCAACCCACGACATGGGTCAGACACGCTTCACCAGAGGTATCTTCAAATACAGACATTTGGCATGCTTTCAAACGATGTCATTTTTAGTCTCATTCCCTATCGACATCAAAATGCAAGCCCTTGCCATGCAGAGATTCTTTCCCATCCGGACGCAATACCCCAAGCAAAAAGAAGCAAGCACCACCCAACCCCAGCAGGAATCCTTTTTAGATCGTAGTCTCGTAGGGGAGAGGAGTGAGGGTCTCGGGAGGGTTGTCGGTGAGGGAGACTGTTCGGGCCTCTCGGGGGCCAAGGGGCTGGCGCTTGACGGAGACCTGGACACCGTCGGCCTTGGCCTGCTTCTTGGCCTCGGCGTTGGACTTCACCCGCTTGAGGAAGTCCTCACGGGATCGCGAAGGCTGGATGTGCTCGATTCGGATGTTGATTCGCTTCTCGAGGTATCGGTGCTTGACCTTCTTGTAGACAATGATGCCAACAGCGGACTTGGTGACGTTGTAGATGACACCAGTCTTGCCGTGGTACACCTTGTAGGGCATACTGTATTCAGTTGTCAGCCCTCCTGCTCCATCGCACAAGTTTTCCCAAGCGTTCAATCTCGCAATTCGAGTGTTTGTCGCAAGGTGTTGAGGGCGTTGCTTACCCCTTCTGGACGGCACCGTTCGCCTTGACGTCGACGATATCACCAACACTGCCCAATCGATCAGTTTCTGTCGCTGCTGCTCGTGCGATCCGGACTCGCACTCACCGGTACTGTCGGAGATAGGTGTTCAGGGCGATCATGCCCTTCTTGCGGAAGTCCCGGCTGAAGGCATACTGCAAAAAATCGTCAGTTTCAATGTTCGACGTCGTTGAAATTCGAGATCGTGAGCAAACGTACGCGGGTGCCCGCTCTCTTTCCGTAGGAGTGACCCATCTCGAATCGTTATCTGCCGAACGCGGGAAGGGTTGGGGTTAGTAGTCGTGGGTTGGCGAAAGAGATGGTGAAGACCTTCGCTTGGTGTTGTGGATTTCACGAAGGCAGCCGGGCTTGTGGGAGCGGGACCTGAGATTATCCGAATTTTTTTCCACACCGGTAGGGCAAGGGCGGCTCTCCATTTTACAGCGCACACAACCCCACCCCTGTTAGGGTTCTCGAATTTTTACACGTGACCTACAACTCGAGCCAAATTTCCCTCCACACAAGTAGCGATTTTTTGACCTCGTGTGTGCAAAAGTTCAACTCCAGCCAAACACCCAGGAGCCAGTCAAGTGAGTGCCACCGACGGCAACATCACCACGAGCATCAATTAACAAAGTCTTTCAGGATGCCTCCCCGCGCCCATTCGAAGACCTCCCGTGTCCCTCGCAGACCCTTCGAGTCTGCTCGACTGTCAGTATCACCGGCCACTGAACATGAGCTTGTCTCTGTTTAAGTCGATTGTGAAAGTAAACTGACGCGAATAACAACAGGGACTCTGAGTTGAAGCTCGTTGGCGAGTATGGCCTGCGCAACAAGCGTGAGGTCTGGCGAGTCGGTTTGACTCTGTCCAAGATCCGTCGTGCTGCCCGGTATGCTCGAATCGACTTGCGCATCGAAAAGACACTCTCTAACACACTCACAGTCAGCTTCTTACCCTCGACGAGAAGGACCCCAAGCGTCTCTTCGAAGGCAATGCCCTCATTCGCCGTCTCGTCCGCGTCGGTGTCCTTGACGAGTCCCGCATGAAGCTGGATTACGTCCTGGCCCTCAAGATCGAGGATTTCTTGGAGCGCCGCCTCCAGACCTGTGTCTGGAAGCTTGGTCTGGCCAAGTCCATCCACCACGCCCGTGTCCTGATCCGCCAGCGCCACATCCGAGTCGGCAAGCAGATCGTCAACGTCCCCTCGTTCATCGTCCGTCTCGACTCCCAGAAGCACATTGACTTCGCTCTCACCTCGCCCTTCGGTGGTGGCCGCCCCGGCCGTGTCCGCAGAAAGAAGGCCAAGTCCGCTGAGGGCGGTGAGGGTGACGAGGAGGAGGAGGATGACGAGTAAATGCACCAAAATATGCAAAAACGGTTCTCCCTCATGTCTAGGGCTCTGGGTGATGGGATACCATTCACGGGAAGGGGATTCTCTTCATAGCTTGCGGCGTTGGCCAGAGGATAAAAATGGAATGATTTCACCGGATAACGACAAACAAAAACTTCCGGTGTCTCTCCTCACCTGTGTAAATGAATCTCATGGATCATGCCCTATTCCACGACAATTCTTCATGCTTCGCCTGTCTGATGTGATCAAGTCCCATGTGCCATCCGTAGAGTGCAAGTGTCTGTTTGCTCAAGCGTGAATTAATGCTACATGATGCTAACGCTATGTCAAAAGTTCATCCTTGCCCAGGAGCTTCGCCATTGGATCAGCCGCAACCGTTCGTTTCCTCCTATACTCGTCCATCTCCTCCTCTGTAACCCCGTTCATCATCTCTTCTCTTGTCCGTTTCTTCGGCTTCGACTCTTCAGCCTCCTTGTCTCCATCCTCATTGTTAGGCTCCTCTTCCTCCTCTTTATCCTCAATCAGGTTGGCACCAGTACGTTGCCGCTCAGCAGCCTCCCAAGCCTCCTTGCCCTCCTCTCCTGTGCAGTAACTGTTCTTGATGAAAGAGTGACAGCATGCGTAACCCCATTTGAAGTTGGACCACCAGCTGCCCCAGGTCGAGGTGTGGTTGTTGATGAAGACATCCTCGGCATACTTGGACTTGGCCTTCTTCTTCGGTGCGCCCTTGATCAGACCAGCTTCGTCGTACTCGACAAATGTCTCGGACTCGGTGATCGCCATGTTGCGTAGAGCAGCTGGCATTGCCTTTTGCTCCCCTCCATATTTCTCCAGCAAAGCCTTCTCTCGGTCTGCGCGCTTCGACTCTGCCTCTTCCTGCTCCTTCTTTCGGTAGAACTCTCCCGCTGTTGGGTTTGCCTGCAAATGTTGGCTTGTGTCGCCAGATGTTTCTTGCGCCTCCCATGCGTATCGTTGCGCCTTCTCGAAAGCGCCTGCATCGCCTGAAGATCGCATGAACCCCTCCTCCGCAAACATGTCAGCCGCTTTATCGGCTGTCGCTCCTCCATCGACCAATGCTCGTGTCTTGGGGTCATATTTGGCGGATTCCAGGTCGAGATTCAGTAGGTATTTGGCTGTGTCTTCTCGTATTCGCAGTTGTCGAGTCGCGGTACTCTGGTGCTTGCTCATGTCGTTCTCCTCGGCGTACTTATCGCCATCGTCGTTTTCTTCCTCGCCATCAGCGCCTACTGTAGCCTTCTTGCGCAGTTCTTCCATCTGATTGTAGTCTTCCACCACGCTGCGATACTCCTTCGCATCGTAGCCGTTCCAGCGATCGCGTTTGGCATCCCAACCCATCTTGACGTCTTGGAGAACTTCGTCGGCCTGGATATCTTTTCCAGTCCACTTTGCGCCCTTCGCCCGAGGTCGGCTCAAGCAGTCCTTCTTCTTGTGTGTCATCGCGCCGCAGTTTTCGCACGCGCCTTTGCGATACTTCGTGGCGGCTGGACCAGCCTTCCTGCCGCGGTCGTACCATGTTGACTTCTCATCCTTCTCTTCGCGACGCTGATGCTTGAGGTAGTCGCTGTCGTCTCCTTCTTCGCCGGCGTAGAACGGTCGTTTACTGATGAAGGATGGGATGTAGATGTTTTCCTCTTTCGAAGCGGCGCCGGCGCCAGTTGGCGGGTTTGTCTGTGGCTGCGGCATTGTATAGGTTGATAAAGTCTAGCTGAATGATCTTCAACTTCAAAAGAGAATACAAAAGATGGATCAAGAGAGACCCTGATTCACTGAGGCTTGTCTACCTAGGCGGCAAAGCTTGGTCGCGAACCAACTCGAAAGCATCAGTGTTAGATAAGCGCCTTATCGCTCTCACGTGACTTCGCGACGCTTGAAGACATGGGTCTTTAGGCGCGTGTCGGTTACACAAAGACCGTGTCAGCCCAGACGAATTGCTTCATGACAGAACCATCTTGTTCGTGATAAACCCTTTTGACGTCTTTTTATTATGCTTTTCTAAGCCCTGATGGATTCGAAGCGTGGAGAATATGGACTTGTTCCGGGTCAGATTGAACTGTATCGATCACTACCAAGCGACTCCAACGCGATATGACCCCCAGCTTCGCAACGATATCCGTCCTTCTCAGATCTCGAAAGGGCCCAAGGTTCCTGTCATTAGGATCTTTGGATCGACAGAGACAGGTCAGAAAGTCTGTGCCCATGTTCATGGCGCGTTTCCGTACCTGTATGTGGAATACCAGGGGGGCCTGGCTCCTGATGAAGGTTAGTGACATCAAGATTCGGTTCGGGCAAGTTATTTACTTTTTCTTAGTTGGTGCATATATCTACCGCTTTCATCTGTCTATCGACCATGCATTGGCAGTCAGCTATCGGAGAGACAAGAAAGGCGACAATGCGAGGTTCGTGGCGAGAATCACCCTTGTCAAGGGAGTTCCGTTCTACGGCTTTCATGTGGGATACCGCTTCTTCTTGAAGATCTACATGTTCAACCCTGTTGTCATGACGAGACTGGCCGACCTCCTTCAGCAAGGCGTTATCATGAAGCAGAAATTTCAGCCCTACGAAGCGCACCTCCAATACCTTCTCCAGTTCATGACTGACTTCAACCTTTACGGTTGTGACTACTTGGATGCTTCAAGTACCCGGTTCCGATCTCCTGTCCCCGAATACGACCAGGGATTGAACTCGACGCATTTATGGCACACCCGGTCTATCCCCGAAGGGTACATCACAGATGAGACCACACTTCCTCGAGCCAGCCACTGCTCGATAGAAGTAGACATCTGCGTCCAGGACATTATCAATCGGAAAAAGGTCAGGGAAAGGCAACTGCATCATAACTTCACGGAGCGAATCAGCCCAATTCCTGGAGACATGAAGTATGTTTACAGTATGGCTGGGTTGTGGAAGGATGAGACGAAGAGACGGAAACGAAAGATGCAAAACCCTGGCCCAGGGAGCAGCCCATTCCCACCAGAGGTCCTTGTATCAATGTCAGCCAACGTTCGAGACTCGCAGCCGCAGGGCTGGATCCACGAGGACGAGTATCGGGCTCAGATTCAAGAGCTTATTTCAACTGAGAGGGGAGCAACCCCTGACGAATTGTCCTTTGACAACTTTGCCAAGCCCCTTCCGTACGAGGAACAAGTAAGAACCACTCTGCAGTCTGTTGAAGATCTTTTCCCTTCAACCCTCGCACCAGTACTGGGTCTACCATCAGGGGCAGAAGAGGCGAGAAAAGATCCAGCAAGCAGTATTGAGGTCGACGAACGCAAGGTGCGCCAAGTTGGCGACTTTCAGGATGACTTCTTCCCTGAAGACTCGGACGAAGAAGCCATTTCAATGATGGTGTCTATGGAGAAGGCTGCTGCCAAGGGTTCTCGAGGTTCCACAGCCCAATCTTCAGGGGCGAGGCGTAAACAGGATACCACAGTCGATGCCATAGACGACGTGGACGATGATTCTTTGGACTCGCTGCTCGGCATCTGCCAAAGTGGTCTGAAGACTGGAAGACTGCCAGACATTCCCCTGAGCAAAGAGTTGCTGGAGTTGGCAGAAAACGAAGGCTTAGTTGGCCGCACCTGGAAGACTGCACCATCCAACGTACCTCTACAGTTGAAGAGGCCTTTGAGCTCAACATCTACTTCATCGCCCAACAAACGACCCAGACTTGACGACCCGCCACTCATCGATGATGACGAGATGCACTTGGTTCCTGTTCCCTCAGACTCGACTAAACCCTCAGCCTCTACGTTCAGAACCCATTCGATCCTCAAAGGGCATTCATTGGTAACCAAAGCATCGACGTCACTGTCGAAGGAGGCTGCTGGCTCTAACTCGAAACTCCATTTCCCAACTGTCAAGGACCAGAATGACCCTAACACGAAACTCCGTCTCAGCCAGATGAGCCAGAAGTCGGCTTCTCAGCAGAGTGACGATGGTCACTTCACCAAACACGTTGCCTTTGACCCCGGCACCTTTGCTCCTGGTCCTGAGAAGGGCCTATCCCAAATAACATTATCCTCATCTTTGCTGTCATCTATTGCTCTCGAAGAGGAGAGCGATAGTCAAGAGTCCAAGATCCAGCGAGCCATTGAAAAGTTTTCAGGGTCTCAAATTCATCTCGTCCTGCCACCGCCTCCCTCTGTCGCCTCTGTAGCTTCCTCTATGAAAGACCACTCTCTTCCTGATGCCATCTACCAGGATGCGTATTACAGCAAGGAAAAGGATGTCCCCGGTCGGACACGCGAGTATGCTGGAAAGGAGTTTCGGCTGGAAGGCAATACGCTCCCATTTCTCCCTGAATTTGACCCAACGGCAACATCACCAGCCAACTATGGAATCAAGCATGGCGCTCTTGACAAGACACGCATGAATCTTCAGTTTGAACGTCGAGGGAAGAAGTGCTCTTGGCGAGGCTGGGAGATTGCAAATCCACCTCCAACATATCACGAAGTTGAGAGTTGGTGGCTTGAAAAGGAGCGAGCAGCGAACGCAGAACCAGGCACCGACTTTCCGCCAACACCAAGACACTATCACTCTCAGATCGATGGCCCAACGCCAAAGAACAAGCATGGCTTCAAGTACACACAGGGGAAGAAGACGACAAGCGTGGAGCATGAAGCTCAGTACATGAGCACGATGAGCCTTGAGGTCCATGTCAACACAAGGGGCAAGTTCGTGCCTAACCCTGAAGAAGACGAAGTTCAATGTGTCTTCTGGGCACTCAAGTCAGACGAGACAGTCATTGGCAGCCAGAATCAGGCAGACGCAGTTCAGACGGGTATTCTGGTGCTGGCCGGCGATACTGACTTAACTGAGCGTATCCGGCGCCAAACGAATGCTGAAGTCATCGAGGAGACTTCTGAACTGGACCTCATGGTGCGGATGGTGGAGATCGTGAGGACGCATGATCCTGATATCTTGACTGGATACGAGGTTCATGGCAGTTCTTGGGGCTACATGATTGAGAGGGCTCGTCTCAAATACGACTACAACCTCTGTGACGAGTTCTCTCGCATGAAGACCGAGTCTCATGGAAGGTTTGGCAAAGAGAACGACCGATGGGGATTCAACACTACCTCGACAATCAGAGTTACAGGTCGACACATGATCAATGTTTGGAGAGCGATGAGAGGAGAGCTGAACCTCCTTCAATATACGATGGAGAACGTCGTGTGGCATCTGCTTCATCGTCGGATACCCCATTACTCCTGGAAGTCATTGACGAGTTGGTACAATAGCGGAAAGCATCGAGAACTCAGTCGAATGTTGAGATATTACCAAAACCGGACTCGACTCGACATTGAAATTCTGGAGGCAAATGAGCTCATCGCCAGAACAAGTGAGCAGGCTCGGCTTCTCGGCGTGGATTTCTTCTCCGTGTTTTCTCGAGGATCTCAGTTCAAGGTCGAGTCTATCATGTTCAGGATTGCCAAGCCAGAGAACTTTCTCCTCGTGTCGCCCAGCCGCAAGCAGGTCGGCGGTCAGAACGCTCTTGAGTGTCTTCCACTTGTCATGGAACCGCAGAGCGCTTTCTACAACAGTCCTCTCGTGGTACTTGACTTTCAAAGTCTGTATCCGAGTGTCATGATCGCCTACAACTACTGTTACTCGACCTTTCTGGGTCGAATCACCAACTGGAGGGGCATGAACAAGATGGGCTTCACCGAGTACAAGAGGCAGCAAGGTCTCCTTGCCCTCTTGGAGGACTACATCAATATTGCACCAAACGGTATGATGTACGCAAAGACGGAGATTCGCAAGTCACTACTCGCCAAGATGCTCACAGAGATTCTCGAAACGCGAGTGATGGTCAAGAGCGGGATGAAGCAGGACAAGGACGACAAGGTGCTTCAGCAACTCTTAAACAACCGACAGCTCGCTCTCAAGCTCCTCGCCAACGTCACCTATGGCTACGCCTCTGCATCTTTCTCCGGTCGTATGCCATGCTCGGAGATTGCGGACAGCATCGTGCAGACAGGCCGGGAAACCCTCGAGAGGGCGATCGCCTACATCCACTCGGTAGAGAAATGGGGTGCCGAGGTCGTCTATGGCGACACTGACAGCTTGTTCATCTACATGAAGGGTCGAACAAGGGAACAGGCGTTCGACATTGGAAACGAGATTGCCAAGGCCATCACCGAGATGAACCCACGACCAATCAAGCTCAAGTTTGAAAAGGTCTACCACCCTTGTGTTCTACTCGCCAAGAAGAGATACGTTGGGTACAAGTACGAGAGCAAGGACCAGATCAAACCCGAGTTTGACGCCAAGGGTATCGAGACTGTTCGTCGTGATGGCACGCCAGCGGAGCAGAAGATTGAGGAGAAAGCTCTTCGACTCCTCTTTGAGACGGCAGATCTCAGTCAGATCAAGGCATATTTCCAGAAGCAGTGCCAAAAGATCATGCGCAACAACGTTTCGGTGCAGGACTTTTGCTTTGCCAAGGAAGTCCGTCTGGGAACGTACTCTGACAAAGGTCCTGCTCCTGCTGGAGCTCTGATCAGCACAAAGCGTATGCTCGAGGATGCACGTGCAGAGCCACAATACGGCGAGAGAGTTCCCTACGTTGTTATCACTGGTGCTCCGGGTGCTCGACTCATCGATCGCTGCGTGGCGCCAGAAGAGCTTCTCAGCAACCCGCATTGGCAGCTTGACGCCGAGTACTACATCTCCAAGAACTTAATCCCTCCACTGGAGCGCATCTTCAACCTTGTGGGTGCCAACGTCCGACAGTGGTATGATGAGATGCCCAAGGTACAGCGAATACGCCATGCGACTACACTCGGGACACGAAAGACAACCCTTGAGTCTTATATGAAGTCATCTCACTGCCTCATCTGCGACAAGAAGTTCGCCAACGAGGACAATCCGCTGTGTCCAACCTGTCGGACTAATGTCCCTGCGTCGCTATTAACTCTTCAGTCACGTCTATCAACCGAGGAGCGTCGCTTACAAGAGGTTTTGTCACTCTGTCGCAGCTGTGCGGGAATAGGGCCGGTGGAAGATGTCCAATGTGACAGCAAGGATTGTCCGGTCTTTTGGACGCGCATGAGGCAGACCAGCAAGACACGTGGAGCGCGGAATACGAACCAGCCCGTGATACAGGCGTTGGTTGAAGGTGTTGACAGGCTGTCACTTGATTGGTGATAATATCAGGGGTGTTGGGATGATTTTGTATGATTAGATGAAATGTAAGGCCAGCACAAAGGTGTTAGCATTGGATAGCCTACCACCAGCTTCATTTGTAGTTTAACCAAGCATGCTCTTTTTTCAAGCCCCCCCAAAGCATAGACCACAACGAGAGACGACTTTAGTTTCACGGGTTAAAGTTGTTGGCTCCTTCATCACAAAGTATGACAACTTTACCATCTCATCTGAAGAAGCGATCTAGAACTGTACGTTGAGTCTTTTACCCTCCTTGGCCAGACATGGGTATTAACATAATCACAATGGTTAGCCTTCTCGCAACAACTGTAACGAGTCCCGCCGGAGAATCATCAACATCTCCACCGTTGGGGGCGACAGCCAGAACACGACTAAAGGCTAGCTCCAGCACCATCGGGCCGATACTGATATCTGGCAGATAAAGAAGAGGTGTATTTGACGAGGGTTCCACACGCAAGATAGCTACCTGGATTAACAACCACGGTTCCCACTCAATGGCACAAGTCAGTCAACGAACCAGCGGCAATTTGCAATGCCCTGTCTTAGGGCTGGCATGCAGGTGCTGGGGCTGCTGGTCCCAAGGCTCCAGGCTATCAAGCTCTTTTATTTATCTTGTTATATACTTATTGTTCGAGATGTCTCTGGGAAGACTTCTTCTATAGATCCGCCCATCCTCTGACTCCTCGATCGCCCACTCTCTTAGACCATGTTGCGCCATCCGTGCGGAATTTGGAGCCTAGGCGGGCAAGTCGCTTGAGTAGCAATCAATGATGGCCAAAAACGACAACGGGGTTGATTGAGGGAGACGAGGAGGATGGCGGACAAAACAAAGAAGACCAGGACGAGGAGAGCAGCTGATGTCGTTGGATCCCACAAGTTCTGGACCAGGCCGATAATGGTCCGCCTACCAGGGAGATGCCACACCGTGGTGGCATGTGATTTACTCAGATAGATATATAGCTAGCCACCGGCCATGCCTCCAATCCAGAGCTTGTCCATCCAGTATTTCCGATTCCCGGGGGGGCACAGGAAGATCAGAAGCCATGAACCCTTCCGACTCAGGGATCTCCGGCAGAGTTTGCCAGGGTTTGAGGTGGGCGCCCCCTAGAGCTTCAGCTGTCTATTCAAGACATAGCGGGAAATGATTTCGATGGAAGATAGCCCCGTCTGGAGCTAGGTAGTGCGTTTCAACGCGCGTAGAGATGGGCGGATGAGGAATTATACCCGTTTACCTTCCTGTTCGCCTCCCTTGATGCGTGTTATTGATGGTAGTTTTGCTGCTGCTGGAACTCGTTTTGAAGATATGCTTGAACTCGTAGGGGCCCGCTTCGAGCTCCACAATTGAGTACCTACCATTCATGTCAAGAGTTAGGTATTGTGCGACTTGAGGCTCCAACGAAAGGGCATGCTCCTTGGCCCAAACGCCTCCATGAAGCCCAGAGTGGGGACTCGAGAGCGGCTCAACAGAAATAACACGGCCGTAACACAACTGAACCTTGTACCCAAGCTTCAATGACTCAACAATAGTGAAAGACCATGCATCCCAAAAACATAACCGAACCTTGCACACATTGCTTTGGCAGTACGCTGG